>JXOR01000354.1:0-268629 GCA_001014335.1 Coboldia fuscipes
CCATGTCCAGTATAAGTAATATACTATTAATTACAACCATTTCGTTAGACATCGTTGGACATTCACTGTTTCAACTATATCGGAATGGTTTAGTTAGATTTTATGTCGAGAATTAATATGAGACATTCATGGCACAGCTAAGTACTCTTCAGTTTAAGGGTAATCCCAAGGCGGAACAAACAAATGAACCATTTTGCTAATGACAGGACCCGTCGCTAAACAGAAATTAACCACACTGGTATTTTATGTTTTCCATCGTTTCTTGTCAATAAATCATTTCGTGTTTCATGTCATGGATCATTTCTTGGGTTTAGTTTTGAATTATACACAAATAGTACAATGGATCTTAATGTTGTTTACAGTCCATACGTACGTATAGTGATAACAAATGTAAATCAAACACAAAATGTTCTTGAAAATTGATAGAGAAAAAAAGACGAGAAATTATTCAAATTTCCATTGCATCATTTTGTCGGTTGCCATATTTATATCTGTTCAAATAATGACAAATGAACATCTTTGGCGATTCCATAACATTCAACACACACAAAAAATTGTATGATTTTCTTAAGCATTTCTCATTTTCCTTAAGAAAATTGTTGCCTATCAATTGCATTGAAATGTTTTCAAATCGAATTCAGCATAAAGATGCATAAATCTCTGCATTTACATTAAACTCGTATACGATATATTTTGATTCATAAACTCTATTCAAATATTCTAAATAGAAGAAATATTTTGATGCATTTGAATTTAAGTGTAAATAGAAAATGATACTGAATTGAATTTTCACTGCAATTTTCCAAATAAGTGGAAGCAGAACACATTTCATTGACTCATAATAAGAGATTTTCCATTGAGTATACATCTCTGGCTCATATTCTGATATATTTTTCTGAGTGTTCGAATGAAATGCAAATACATATTGAAAAAGGATGTGATATCGAAATATTTGTCTTGCCAGATATATTTCATTGCATTCAAGAAATTTTCTCACACCTGAAATTTACAAAATATCCGTTAATTTATATCGATCGTTTGATGGTAAGCAGTTAACCATATTGCACTAATTGCGGATTCACCTGAAATAATAATTAACCAATTAGTCGGTTAATGACAACAAAACAACATTTCACTTTAATCCGCAGTGTTTCACAGAAGAGCTACTTCAATTTTAATGGGAATATCCATTAAATCTAAAAAAAAAGAACCACAAAAATTTAAAACATTTTTGGTTGCAAAGTCATAAATACATCATCAAATACCATAATCATTTTATATTCTGTAAATATTTAAAGGTATAGTAAAGGGCTCCCACTTATACCTCTATCTATCGTCGGGTTGGACAGTATGCAATAAATAAAATTTTATTTTTTATTTCTATTGATTTCACACCAAATGAAAACACAGTATGAATGTAACGTAAGATGCTCTTATGCAGTAACATCATAAAAATGAAAAAAAATAATGTTTTTGTATCCAATTCATTTGATTCAGTTGGATGCTGGATGTTTAATTAATTTTCTACATTTCATTTGAATGCCCTGAAGTCATTAAAAACGCACATCGTTTATAATAACAAAAATCAGAATTTATCACCCAGTATAATCAAGTACGAATGGAAATTTTGGACTAAAATGAACTTCATTATATAACACCTAATCAAAACATCATTTAGGAATTTTTGAATACAACAAATCTGTTTATGTACTAATCAACATAAAAATGTGAAATAAAAATGGTGTTGATTGTCTTGATGTCTTATGGTATTTGACTCCGATCGCTAAAACTAATTTCCAATGTGAAATGAAAATTATGTGTGTCCCACTGGCACAAAAGTCTTTTGAACTATTGAGGAAAATTGATTTTTCCTTTAGCAAAAAAATTTGTTTTTTGACATTAAATGAAATTGAATGGCGTTGAACTGTTGAATGATATATAAATGAAATGATCTATTCACAACTAATGTAATTATCGCGAATGAACCGAAATTACCTCAATCAGTTTTCTGCCCACACTTTGTCTATTACACGCACTTCAGTCAATGGGCGAATATGTGTACTTGGTGCTATTGAACAACTCAATCTGTTTCTATTATTGACTTGGTCTGAAAAGAAATCAATTTCGATTATATACGACAAACATATTGGAATTATTTATTACCGCATTGGAATTCATATTTATTTTTATATCTTCAGTTATTGAAGTTTTCTCATTGAATGTTCTTTGCTGTTTGGTGTGGAACCAAACATTTTAAGATTCTGTTCTCTTTTGTATTCATTTTGTTCAGTCGTTTTTCTTTTTCTTTTTACATAATCTTGGGGCCTTGAATAAAAGTAAAGTTATTTATTTGAAAGTATTTTCTAACCATCAGGATAGGATTATCTTAAAAATTTTCCTGTTTATTATTAAATTCTTATTGATTCAAACCATACAAGGACAGAACGATTCGATTCAATCGTTATGTCATTTTGGTATCGTAAACTGTGTTGAATAGAAGCAAAGTTCCCATTGTATCTTCTGTAGTATTTAACTGTTTTACATTGGAAACTGTTTTTTATGGTACGGCAGCACTTTTACGCCAATAAATGTTAAAACATCAACCCTCCGATGTCATCATAGAAGATTATTATATGTACCGCCGATTTATGGGACAATTCAACTCATGCATACCAATAAGTGAAGAAGAAACAGAAGGATTACTGAATCCATTGAATTGCAATTGGTGTGTATAAAACACATCTTTGCAACGATGGCCTTTTAGCTTATTTACCTACACAATGGTGACTGCCACTATTTGAGCGTGGGTGAATTCATTTTTGTTTTAGATGATATTGAACCTGAACCCTTTATTAGATTCAATTCCTTGTTCAGCCATTTCTTTCACGTAATCGATCCTTTAAAGAGCACATGAAAATGGATATACAAAAGTTATAAAGTGTTCTTCATTTCCATTCATTCATTCATAGGTTGTGTGGTGAAACATTAATGTAAGAAAAATCGACTTTGGTTGAATCCATAATCCCTTCGTCTTATTCACTTTCTTTTCTCGTTGCGATATGTTTTACATCGTACCACGGTTGATTGGCCAAATAAAATGTATCCATTGAACACTTTAATATCCGTATCTTCTATATTTTAGTGGCTGTGTAGCAAACTCTTGTAATCTGAACAATTCCGCATGGATGAAAACTAAAAGACCTGGTTATTACCTAACCAACATAGAGATAATTCCATTGAAACCGAACAAAAAAACGTATTATCATTGAAATTCAAAATCAGTCTATTCACTGTATTTATATGTTCGTATTAAAGTGATTCATAAACTAACAGCCAATGGATGCACCACTATCAGACGTTTAATTTTAATTAAGGAAAAGGTGGAAAATCATTCAAAGGTGCTGAATTATCACTTCCGAACTAATTTAACAGTTTTAAAGCTTTAAGGCATCAACTAATGCGCGACTTCTTTAATCCAATACCTTTTCTCATTTTGTATTCATGAAGATAAATTCGTATACTGATCACCAGATGCTTTTTGCAATGTTTCAGTTCGTTTTTTTGCTCCTAAAATTCAATTCGATCCAATCGTAACGACAGGAATAAAGCAAAACTGAACATTTTTTATTTAAATAATAAATGAAGTTTTCTTATATGAAAACCATATTAAATGTGTGTAACCAACGAATATCAACTGATATTATTCAAATCACAAAAATCATGAAGTTTTATGTTCAACAACTTCTGCAGTATGTTAAAAGAAAATTCTTTCGTTTTTTTCATCTTAGTTTTTTGGGATGAATTTTATGTCTATTGCCATGTGTGCGCCATCACGTAATCATATCTGCCTGTTCTACGGAACAGCGGTAGTCAAAATAGAAAATATGAATTTTAGAATTTTTCATCAATATGTGATGCCCAATTTTTTATGATTAATGATTTCTTATATGACGGTAGGTAAGGGATTTAACACAACTTCAGTGTCTTCAGGGAATGTGGAGTAAAATATCTGATGTCCTTGTTGTGTTTATTTACCTCCAAAGGTTCAGTGTCTAGAAAGTTTTCATACAATATTTATAGATTTTTCAATGTTTTACTGTATTTTAAATCAGAAATTACGTAGCAAATCCACCTAATAAAAAAGTTTTATCCGATAATAAGCTGAAATAATGAAAACCATTTTTATTTCCTTGATACCACATGTTAGGTGACCCTATAAATTGTTCAACATGACTTTTAATTTTACGCCAACAATTCGTTACTTGAGATTTGAATTGCAGAACGGAACAATTATAATGTTTTGCTGGTCCATTGCTTACAATGACGATGAATATTGTTTTTCATTCTTCAACATAAATATTGAGAAAACGTTGGTATTTCTTATTAGAGGAAAAGTTCAGTGGCGTTTCTTTTTACGTAAATTTAAACTGAAAGGCATTTTAATTTTAGACAAAAGAAAACAAATAATTGATTCATTGATATTTCGATTCGGAAATAAATTATACTATCGACACGATGTTGATTTGGATGAGCATTGAGTAATTTTCTTGAGACTAGAGACACATCAAACGTGAGAAATTCTATAGAAAGAGAGATTAATTAGTCGTCAATTAAATTATAAAAATAACATCAAAGAGATTTTCGCAATGCGATTAATTAATGCGTCTGTCTATCATTATTTCATGGTGGAATAGAGTCATATGTTGGCGTACAGTCTGTGGTAGGCATTTGACTTCATTACGAAGAGAAATTACTTGAATTTAAATGATGGCAAAAGGTCATTTGATACATCACATAAAATATACAAAACAAATGTTTTATCATTCAGAAGATTATCTGCAATACAGCGGAAGATCCCACCTACGAATAAGATAAAAATACGCGCTGCTTATTTTCTATTCAACCATTATATAATATTGATCCAGATGAACTTTGGTATCCATAGAGGTATACAACAATCATCCAATAATCAAACTGATGGAATTAATGCGGTTGAAATTTATTCAAATTAATCTTCTGGACAAATTGTATTGTTAACATTGAACAGCAAAGGGTGAAAAGGGGCATGACAAATTTAGAACGCCTTCAACTAAAAAACTCCATCGAAGATAAAAATCAAATACACAGCCAAAGACAATTGCTATTGAATATGCCAGAATATCATCATTCTTAACGTAAAAGTAAAAACATCTTAAAACTCAAACGATTTTAAATTAAACAAAAACAATTCTATTTTCAATTAGAATTGGCTTAAACAAATGTACCACCACACAAAAGAAAAACTTCAATACGCATCACTTTCTTATTTAATTTTCTGCTGATGAAAATTAAAGACAAAGTATTTGTTGAATACTTTTAATTAAAACTGGAACGATTCATATCAGTTGAATGGATAAACGGGTATTGATATGGAAATGAAACGATGAAATTCTAATATTCTGGTTGATAGTTAACAGTGTAAAAGAGTTGTTTATCCACGTTAAATTCAATACCATGAATTATGCTTAATAATACCGAAGGTATCGTAAACAAAATAAGTGTATTGGAGTATTGGGTATTCTTATTTACACAGTGAGCCAATCGATTTCGATTTTTTTTTTGTGAGCAATAAAATTTTCGCAATAAAAATAAATAATTGGCGAGTTACAGTGAACAGATCGCAGTAAATATACCAATAAAAGAATAATAGTGATGAAGGAACATTTGGATTCTTTTTGGGGTGATGACTACACCGTTATTATTCTCATCAAAATTTATGGGTGGCAGCAGATCACTTCACCCCCGTTCAATTTTAATCGATTAGTTGGTCGATATCCATCGAATAAACCATTAAAATAATCTAAAAGAGTTCATAAGATAAAGTGATTCTAATTTTCCACAATAATTGCGATAAGTGCATGATGATATTGAATTTTCCAATTGATAAATCTTCGCTAACAAAAAACTAATGAAAAGAAAAGAAAAGAACAAACCAACTATATATATAGTATCGATAAAGTTTTATTTGACACCAGCATTTTTACTGCCATTTGAAATAATTCGTATCTTTTTTGTTCCAACTGAATCGTAGTTACAATCTCTGGTTTTTAACAACGAATTGTATGCAAATTCTATCATCGGTTACATTAATCTGAATTAATTTGTTCAAGTATAACAACTAAAACCAATGGATCGTACCGAATAATTTTTCAGTGGACAAAGTTTCTTTTCAATAGTCATCAATCAACAAAATACATACATCATCTTGTAATTTATGTGTGTACCAATGGATAAAATAATAAACCAGTGTATCCCCATTATATTACCTATGAAATTTAAATTCTAACAAAAACAATCCATTTTACTTGTTTTTATTTGATTATTTGCCTGAGGTTCAATGATAAAGTTTAAACCGAATTGAACTCGGCCCCAACACTTTTAGTACCAAAGACAAACGGTGAAATGCACTCTAATCAACTGCACAATCAGAGTCTCTACCCCCGTTTTGTATAAAATCCTGTGGAGATTTTTGTTTGATTAAATTCTCTTTTTTCATTGTGATTTTCTCACATTCCATTGAATGTTGTTTCTGTTTTATTTTTTCTGTTCCACCAAAACTGAAATGAATTGAAATGGCACTTTCGAGGAATACAGTAGTTGAACGCATCCCAGAATCATTAATCACGTTGGCGTAATTTATTGCTTGTATTTAATTGAATATTCACTAGCTGAAGATGGAATCTGCCATGCTGGTTTCACATTATTGTGTCTTTAGAATTCTTATAGTCTGTTTCTTGCACATCGAAATATCAGCTGAGAGTATGTTAAAGCAATCATGTAAATTAGGTAATGGTGAGTGCAGTATTTCCGGCCTATATTTTATTTTATATCATTCGTGAAATCATTAAAGAGGTGTGACACAGTAATCCCACTCTTGTATCATTTGTGACATCCAGACGGAATAAAAATGTATGCTAAGACGAAAAAGGAATGAGATTCACATCTAGACATTGTATTCTGTTGTACATAACAATTTAATTAATTGCCAATGTCTTAAAGTAATAATTTTTAAAAGTGAAGTGAATCTTTTCTTGTAACTGTGAAATCGTCATTATGTTCACGTATAAATAGAATTGCAAAATAATAATTTCAAGTATGTGGGTTTTAGTCTGAATAAATCGAAAGTATTTGTTGGTTATTTATAATGAATCTTGAATCTTCATTTATGATTGCTAAATTTTATGATGAAAAGGAGTTTATTTTTAGTTGAAGAGAACAAGGCGTCATAAATTATGTTATTAAAGTCGCCTGCCAGCTCAATGACTGATACAACTTGATGGATTTAATAGTCTTAATGTTAATGAAATTTCTATCGCTTTTTTCTGAACTTAAGCAACGAGTTTAATTTCCGTAATTGATTTTAATTTGAAAATAATAATGGAAGTATTCAATTAATACTTGCATTGCGTTAAAAGATTCAAGTAACATTATCGAAATTACTCTAAATAAACTTAAATTGGTTGGAATAAATCTCTCCCTCTTACAGTCTATTCTGTTGTTCTACTGTTGTCACAATACGAATACTATCAGTAATGTAACGGATGTAATCTATTCCGAATGTGTTTAATCTCATGAATAATTTGCCAATTCATGAGCCAAAGAAAAGAAATAACATGGCTGGATAATAAATTGTTATAAAAATTGCATTTCTATTTAGATTTTTGCCATCAGATTAGTGGGCTTTTAATGCCTTATGGGTTTCCTTCTATATTATTATAAATCTGTTACTGTTTCTTTCCATTTTCAATCTTCAATTCGCTTAATTTGAATTCATGTAATTTTTTTTTTCTTTCCTTCAAAATTTTGCGTGTGCCTCAAACAGATACTAAAAGGTAATACAACATACCGGATCCATGTAATCTCTTTTCCCTGTTGTTCTGAGGCGTATCTCCATTAGAATGTCGATAATAGACGCCCAAGTATTCATAATCTGATTCCAGCATCTTCTATGCCAAAAGGAATTACACGTCGTTTTTATATTACACAGTAACAATAATTTAGCGTTAAATTGAATTTTATTATTGTTTGGTGTTTTGACTTCAACCGTAACGCTTCTGTACGAATAAAATCAGCAAAAACATCGGTATTATCACGAGACCAGATCTTTTGTAAACGGTGTCCTATTTAAGAATAATTTCCCTAAGATGAATATCCGCTCTTCATCGTGATATGCAATTTTCAATAGAACGAAACTAGTCTTTTAGCTCTTAATGGAAAATTGTTGCAATATCAATCACCGTACCACTGTAAATTACATTTGGCTTATGAAACATTGGATAGCCACTTGCGGATTATGCAACATCTGCAGATTGGAATATTTTTCATTCTCTTATTTTTGTTTTTAATTTGCAATTAGTCAAACTTGTTGAATAACATTTAGTTCTTATCATTGTAATTAATTAAAAGTGAAAATCAATAGTATTTACGTAAAAACTTTATTGCTTTATTTCATTCCAATTACCATAGAGTTTTTGTGATGCAATTGATTATCTCATTTTCACATGATTAAAATGAAACTTCGCTCATCAAACCATTCGTCTTATACAATTTTTTTATGACTTGCTTGATAGACTTATTTTATTACATGGCCACATAAAAATCAATGAGAATAAAGAAAATTCATTCGTTGGCAAACCATTAACTGTACTTTGAGAACTTTTTCATCACCCAATATCAAATTGAAATAATAATATTTTCAACTTGTGCATACAACGTTCCATAATAAAATCCTATGATACAAAGTAGCCATTCTGAAAAGATAATAAAAATTCTGAAACAAATCAAAAGATGAGAAATATATTTTAGCTTTTAAAGGAACTTTCTGCCAATATATGGCTGTTAACAATGAGAGAATTTTCCACAATGGAAAAGGAATTGGTATCCATTATATTGTTAGATTGTCGACTAAGAGGTTTATAATTTAAATCGGAGTCTTTCACTTCCTGTTTATCCAGTAAGCGGACCACATTAAAACTGCTGAAAAGGAAATTACAATTCATTAATATCAATTCATTTTTCTGTTTATATTCTATTATTCTATCGTTGATGGCCAACGTTAAACTATACAATATGAATACATTGGGTCCGGTACAATGAACTACCATAAACTCTTTTCGTATTTGTTGGTTGTTGGTTCGCTGAGCACAACCACTTCATTTATATAAAACTACTCGAATCTGTGGAGTCGTTCAACAACAGTTAACCAAATAAAAATGAAAAGCTCAAAATGTTTTTAGATTTGCATTTGTACAAGAATCACGATGATATTTTCTTTTTTTCTCATGTAATTTCCTGATTTTATTTTTAACACAAATGAAATGGACATACTTTTTGGAAAATGGATTTTAAAGTGGAAAAAGAGGATTACTGGTATCGTCAGATTTATACTGAAATTCAACGAGCACCCCAATACTGACTATGACAACAAGATGTTTTACTTTTTTTTTATTCATTATCATCATCTGTGACGTGAAAATTGAAACAACAGATGGATTTTATTTCCATTAACATATCCTTTAAAAAATGATGTCAAAACCATCATTTAAATTATGAAATAATTCTAAAATGTAAAGTCATTTGACTTTCGGATTTGACTATCATCATAATAAAATACTCAGTTGAGATAAATTAAATCAACTGAATTCGCAGTGTTAATCAAAGGGTGATTGCTAAATTCAATGGATTTACTTTCAATTTACGCATTTAATTTCATTCATTTATTTGTTTCTTTGTTTTCCATATCTTGATAATTATTCCCTAAAAATAACTTTTTACTGTTTTATATAGTTACAGTGAATGTAATATGCGTCTTTGCATCGAATTTATCACCCACGAAGTTAAAGAATTCAAATACGATAAAGTTCTTTTTGAAGAAAAAAAACGGCGTTATGCCAATTCTCAATAACTCTACTTTTACTTCATTACAAAGAAAATAAAAACTTTTATTCCACTTGAAAAGTAATCTTCTAATTATTTTTGGGCCAGTTCTATTTAGAAGTTTTTTTTACGTATGCTAACTATTAAATGTAAAAATTGTCGCACTGGATTGTGCGTTTGAGTGGCAACTTTGATTTTCTATGTCGATAAAACGTTTACACGTCAAGTCAAATACAAATAATTTTTGAATAGCACAGCATACAGGTGTAGATAGCACGTTATTTACCATCAAATAATGCGGTAACAGGTGTAAAGTTATTAAAAGTACATTTTAGTGTAGGGAAAACTTTTCTCATTTTTTTTTCTTCTCTCTCTCTCAATGTTATTCACCCGTTTTTCTAAATATTATTCAAAGCGACCAGAGTAAGATATCACTGGTGAAATAGTAAACTTTGATGGTATGGGTAGCATCATGGATAACTTATTCGTATCCACCAAAACGGGTGGTTCAATTTATTTGACTGCACCATCAAAATGAACGACACCGACGATAATTCTGCGGTAGGAATATGTTGAATGATAATGTTATATTAGAAAAGTTATTACACGAATAAATTTACGGTTTTGTTTTCTTTTATTTTCATCTAGCACGTTTATTTTCTTTCATTTTTTTTTCCTTTTCCTTGATCGTACTCTGTGTTAAAGAGGAAAAACTTTACCATATTTTTTGTTAGTTTACACAGAAAACTGTTCTGTACACAATTGGAGGATGGGTGGATGAATAACCAGAAGAAAAGCCATCTTGAAATCTAAATGATATAAACTGTATTGGCTGAAAATACCAACAAATTCTAAATGGTATTGGTGAATAAACATAAGACAATAAAGTAGACACTGTATATGAATACAGTATACGAAAGAAAAAAAGAAAAGTTAAAAAAGTAAAATTGCAATCGTTTGAAATTCTGTATTACCTTAAGATTTACTTGTACTGTTATAATATGTATATATGGATTCTTGTTTATTGTTGTGTCGAAAACATTATTATGCGGTATTCATTGATCCATGAAAAACCCCTAGTCTTATATAGCAATAAGAGAGACAACAAAAAAAAAGAAGAAAATATTGAAGAAAATAAACGTAACATGGAATTGAGAAGTATAAAACTTTTGCTATATACCATCACCAAAATCTTCTCACTTTATAAGAATCGAATTGTCTGTGTATACCAATGACTGTAAGAAATAACAAACACTGTATGGTTTGTAATAAGATAAATTGTATTTGGAAAACCATTTGCCATATTCTTTAACTTGAAATCTGGAATTACTTAAATATAGTTTAGGGATTTTCATTGGATACAAAATTGCTATGAACCATCTTCGATACAATTCTTTACTCACCTTTTACTTGAGATTATAATTCCTAAAAAGATGTATTTAATGGTTTCACTGTATACATTAAGTTGATAAAACTTTGTTTATTCTACTGTTCATTGAGGAATGGGAAGAAATAGATTCACAGGACTTATTCTCTACAGTTATCCAGATTGAATTGAAATGAGCAGCATATCATTAATTGAATATCAAACTTGCAATTCTTTCGAATTAGATAAAATACCTCTTTATTTGTTTCAGATGAAATGGATTTTTAGTAAATTAGAAATAATTATTTCAAACTGATATTCATTACAGTTCACATTAAGAAAATAATTAAATTGATACACATTTTCATAATGAATTGTTTTGCCTTAATTCTTATTTTAACTAATTAATTTCTAAGTCACCGTTTTGATTACAGAAAGGGTGGCAGTTGGGGTGATAGCAAAATACTCAGTCATTTAGAATGTCAACACCAAAAAAAAAGTAAAAGATTGTAACATGGGGGCCTTTTTTAAATTCAAATATCGTAGATGTTAATGAAAAATGGTAACCGTGAAGACTTAATCCATTTTGACTTCATTTTACCAACACACATACAATAGAAATTTTTAGATGGAATCCACTGTACAAGAATAAATTTACTGAAACGACTATGAACTGGTATAAGGGGGGGATAAAAAACATAATTATGTTAAAATGTTTGGTAAAAAGTATTTCATGCATTTTTCCACGATGTCTCCTCTCTGTGTGATATAACGAAATTAAATTCTGTCTCGTTTGTCTGTTTATTTATAATTTTTAAACAGTGGAACACATACCATCATAAATAAAAGAAAGAGAGCCATCAGAATGAACAACAAATTAATTCTAATTAATTATAGTTTTAAAATGTTAATTCCCGATACTTTGGCAAAGAAAATATTAAGTGAACTTGTCAATGTGCAATGAAACTAACCTAATCTCTTTTGCCTTTTTGCACATAAAAACATCATATCGTCGTATGTGCATACTGTTCATCAACTGCAAGAACATAAACATTAAGCTAAAACATTTTTATTTTATTGAAATTAATTATTCAAATGAACACGTCTTCATTGCAAATTCATAGTATAAAGTTTTGTTCTAATTCCAATTAAATATACTATCAAATGATATCATTTAACAGTTTGAAATTAAAGTGGAAAAAAAACATTGAAACTAATTTATAAATTCATATGAAGAGTCTCTAGCTTTCTTAGAACATATCGAATTATAATAAAATGGGAAACAAATAAGAAAAATGAATGTTTATGCTAACAAATTTAATTATTAATGGTTTCTTCATTTTAATATTTAAGATTTGCATCTAATTAACATTCATTATACGGAAGACTTCAATTGGCAATCAGTTATGAATTCTAATGGATTTGTTTATGAATTCTGTATTTCGTTTTCTTTTTCTTTTTACATATAGCCATAGAAAACGAAATAAGGAATTTCACACTATAATCATCTACTGTTGATTGTTATATTGTATAGCTTAATGATACGAAACCATATTTTTATTAATTAATAATAAGGAATCACCACAATAGACTCAACAAGATGTTTATTCTATTTCTTTATAACTATAAGTCGTCGAGTGACTTTAATTACAAAGATTATTCTATACTTTATGGTAGCTGACCAATAAAATGTTTATACCGCATAGACGTCGGATATAAATCACCTCAATATAAATATTATGAATACGAATATTACAAGTGAAACAATATGATAAATAAAAATTATTCATCAACAGTTATAAAATAATTAATAAATTTTCATATTTAAGTTTTCCACATCATTTGTATTTAATAATGCTGAAAGTATAGCTGCTCAATATACATTCAGTTAAATATTGAGTCGGCAGACAAAATTTCATTTAAATACGGTTGAATATGATTTCCCAGTTTATACACATAAATATTTCATAATTTTATTTGTACACATCATTAATTTGCGGAACATGCGAATTATTATTAAGAGCCAGCACGAGTGAAAGAGAGATCATCAACGTACATTTCATAATTTGACAAGAATCTTGTTTTATGAAAATCAGTTTATGGTTTCATACTTCTGGCGGTACACTTTTATTTTATATTTTTTGGTATTTGATTCGGAATTGCTTTGAAAATTATGCTGAAAGATTTATTATGATGTTTTTTCCATGTCATTTTCGTTTATTTTTATGTAGTACACTTGACATGTTCTTGATTTTGTTATAAAAAAAAGGGTTTTTCCTTTTGTCATTTTAACTGAACTCTTTGTATGGTATCAGATCATTAACTAAATAGCGGACAGTATCTCAAGGTTATACTGCATTCATGACTTATACCAGGTTCACATTGAATGTTTACTTACTGTAAAGAAAAATTGCGAAAGAGACAATTGTAAAACGGATATCACCAAGAATACTTGTATGGTTTTGAGTACCACCCACCCCCATCAACCACATTTGATGTGAAACATATAAAAAGTGACATCGTCTGAATACACCACTAAGTGGAAAACTCTTTTACCATCTCAAGGAGTTTACTATTATTTACATTATTTGTAAATCTAGAAAAATGTTCCACATGAGATTTTATTATACATTGTTCGTTTTTTTGTTTGGAAAATATAACATTCATTCTCTGGAGCACTGTATATGGTGGAAATGCATACAAGATCCGCTTTCATAAGGTTGCTGTTATGAGGTGACATTTTAAGAAATATGAATTGTTTGTACTGCCCTCAGGATGTTGAAAATTTCCACCAAAACAAAAAGAAAAAACTAAGAAAATGAAAAAGAAAAAATGAGAAAAGTTTAAATTCATCACAGTGAAAAACCAGTCGTACACATGTTGAGACTATGGAATAGATTCAAGTGAGCTTTAACTGTTCTTATCCACCGTAACGTGACTTATGGCTTTCGAAATGTATCACTGAACCAAAATGAATATTACATCAAAGTGTCATCGTCTTTATGTGAAGCACATTTTAACTGAAACAGAAGAGATTTTAAAACTGTTATGCTTCTAATGTGACTCTGTTTGTTCAATAAAAAAGCAAGAAGCAATGAGAGTTCATTGAATGTTTCCATGTCATATGCACATCATACTGTCTTGGATCGCATGGTTCTTGGTTCATGAATTTAATGTGATTATCGTGAACCATCCGCCTAGATGTGAAAATTAACGATTAGCAATATAATAGTAATCCTGTTCCAATGGATTCAACATGAAACCATTTATTTTTCATCCTTTTGGTTTTTCATCTTAACGATTCCAACTGAACTATAATTCAACCATCGAAATGATGAGATTCTTTACTACGTGAAATCCATAAACTCCATTACATATCGTGATTTTCATGTATTTTTCAACTCATTTTCTCTACGTACTTTGATTAATGAAACCATTCACGGTTTTTATTTGTTTTAATTTGATTGTGTCGTGCACTTAATGCCATTGTTATTTCAAAATAAATAAAAACCTCTAATCATTTATTCGGTTCAGGTTTTAGCAATTATTAAAATTCTCTTTGTTTAACTCGAATTCCATTTGGATGATGGTTTTGAGTTAACAAAATGTTCAAGGATCGATCAAATTGGGGGATGCACTATCACATGGTAATACGATGAAACACTGTTTCTATAATAAAACAATAAAGACACCCAAAATTGCATTAAAGCTGTTCCATTTACAACTCCAAATAAAAAAAAATCGGTTTTATACAATAGAATCTAGATGAGCCATTTCACTTGTATCGAATACATTAAATGGTCTAATTCGATTGCATCTGGGTCGCATGAATTTTTTTTTTATTCACCGAATATTCCCTATGCAAAGTTACACAAATATTAGCCCATTGGTAGATTTTTCATTTCTGACTGGTAAAAAACCCATTTTCCTCCATATATCTCATCGTCAACGGTGGTAAATTTCAATAGCAGGAAATTAAAAAGTGCCAAGTGTTCACAAATCAGACACACTGTCTCCCCACAAGAGAACAAGTTTTCATTTTTTTTTTTATTCATCTGTTATTTAGCATCCATAGAAGTTTATATTGCATTTCATATCCACCGCATCATAGTGGTTTTTCACTTCTTTCTATTCCGCTTGGATAACGTGGTTTGACTGTGAATGTGTGTGAGTGTGTATGTCGGTTTTCCCTTCTTTCACGTTTTCCACAGAAATAAAAAAATAAAATTCGTGGAAAAGTGATTTTCATTGATGCTCCACTATTAGATTCTGAGAGCTGTGGCATTTGAATTACATTAATGCAAACACCCTTGGTTTTTTTTTATGACTCAAAATGTTTGGTAAGAAAAGTTTATTTTTTCACCTGTCCAACACTTTTTGGCTTTTTGAAACTTTGTGCTGCTGCTACTTTTTTTTCGTCATTTTAAATAATTTTCAAACCGCATCAAAAGGTGCAGAGCGAATTGTATAATCTCAATGGGTTCGTATTCATCATTGGTGAGAGAACTATGACTGTGTACTGTGATTCTTTTAGGTGCACACATACGATGGTACTGGAACATCGTAAATGTTTGTCAGAAGAGAGAAAAGTTTATATATTTTTTATAGAACATTTTGCAAACAATTAATCGGGGCAACACCTCAAACCCAACTGAGTGTGATATGCGGTAGTGTTGCATAACTTTCCTGTCTTTTATGTGTCGCCCATACAGCCAAAAGGTTAAAGGCTCTCAGGGCATACACCAGAAACCGAGAGTGACAGAAAACAATTTCCCTAGAGGGAATATCATTTATGGTTCCCCATAGTATGATGACACAAAGTACCATTACAAGTTCCGTACTTTTTTTTCTCTTGTTGTTGTTGCCTGATGCGGAGGTTTGGGAGTCTACTGAAAAACCGAAAATTTTACAATAAAACATTGTGAATTCAAAAAAGAGTCACCCCCACATAGACCCGTTGAGACTCAAAAGTGGTTGAGTAACAGTATAAACAAAATACTTTTGGAATTTATTTTGCATACCAGTCATATTTTTTTTTTATTTGAATTTCCCTCCATGTCATATAATTACCATTCGTTGTAAATGTGGCGACCAAAATATATCAAACACGATTTTAGTACATTCTATCATCCCGTATTATTGCGGAAAACAGGTGAATAATTCAGTTGAATTTTAGATTTTATCACTGAAAAGAAAATATTTTTCAATGATCATAACAGTGAAATTATTCAACAGATTTGATACAGCGATTATACAAATTTAATTGAAATATTTACGTATAATAAGTGAATGTGTTCAGTCTTGAATTTAATTTATTGGCGTTACTGTTGTTAAACCATTAATTATGATGGTTGTTGGATTTCATTTCAGTTAAATAATTAAAAGTGTACCATAAATCAAACATTATTGGATTTTATACAACCAATTCATTGTTATAGCCATCCCTCGTATCTTCTGGTAACTGGAAATATTTTCTTATCGGTGGTTTCTTAATATTCTGACTTGTATTTCGAAGCCACAAGCAAAAATTATTATGATCAGATTAAATAATTATTGCACCAGGTGACACACAAGATGAATTGCCTTGATCAACCGTAAAACCGTTAGATTCTTAACATTTGATACGTTTTTATGGGGCGACATTAATCGCATTCCTTGTTTAACCAGCATAACCAATTGTGACAATAAACGTATTCTTATACTGGTTTACTGATTCTATGTTTTATTAACACCAATGATTTCCTAGTAAGTATTGCAACGATGCAGCTCTTGTGGTATCCAAGTTTCAAAACGGAATAAATGAATACGAGTAATTTTGACCAGATGGTATCAATACTGGAAAAGAAATCAAGAAAATTCTCACCAAATTGCATAATTTTTTCCACAATATCTCAATGGTTAAGGGAAATTACCCTTTGGCATTGTTCTTATTATTGTCTTCCGGGTGTAACATCTGTTCACTTATTTGACCATCTTTAGCCAATTTGTGCCATCGTAAATGTAACTAATATCTAGAAAATAAAAACCAATTCTGGAAAACTTTACATTCGATTACTTATGAACGAATATTTTCATGTTTTATTGGTTTTCTCAGAGTTTCTTTTTTCTATTTCATTTGTCTCATTTCGGCTGATTGTCTCATTCTCATTTTATCCATTACTGATAATCAATGGCAGAAAGATATTCAACTAAAATAATAGAAATTTTTCAAATTTTTCTGGTGATGCCAAGAATGTTTTGCTGAAAAACATAATTCATCAATTTATTAAATAAGAAAAAATTTTGTGCCAAAAAGTTTTAAACATACTGGCTATTACCCCATCGCATATAAATAAATTGCTGTGAATCGATTATTTGGTAAATATCGTAAAAGTTTTTCCACTCATTTTCCGTTTAGTGCTTTTTCAAGTGTTTTCCAGATAGCAAAAGAAAAAATCAAATTATTGAAATAAGAAAATAAAAACTTATTTTCCGATAAATAACGAACTGAAATGAAATTGGGATGCAATTTATTACGAATCTACATAAAATGATTGCGATTCAGAATAAACACCAGATACTCCATCTGGGATCAGTTAATTTGAATAATTAGATCCTGATTTATCTGGTTGATTACATAGTGTCGTGGTGATTACCGCAACGTACCAATGGAATTTAAACCAGTTTGGTGTGATTGTTTTTCTCAGCCCATGTTATTAGAGCATAAACGGTTATGTTTCTTACAATGATAGTGGATTATGTCATTAAGAAAATGTAAGTGTTTGTACACCGTTTTATGACAAATTACAGAGTTTCACTCTCTGCTGCAATTTTGACGTGCTTAAATTATATGGAATTTCTATGTTTTTTCATTCACTTTTCTTGCATTACCATCCGTTTCTTTTCAAGTTTCTTCATTTTTTTTTTTCATTTCATTTTTATTTTGTACTTCCCTAATGGTGGGTGTGGGGGGTGTGGAAAAGAAATATGTCTTTAAATCTAATATCGTTCTCTAGAAAAGATTATAAGCATAAAGTTTCTTGTACCCCGACACGTCGACGATCTTACACCACATAAATACACAAGTGACATAAAATAACAAATTGGAAAAGTTACTTTTTACCTCCACTTGTGTATAATTTTACCCTCACTCCAAATGGTTATAAAACCAAACACTTGAATGCATTGTGTATGCAGAAGACATGTTATGTTGACTTGTACCAAAATGATTTTACATTCAACAAAATAAGAAATTTTTTTCTCTTTTTCACTCCAATTTTCTGTTTAGATTTTATTTTAAATTTTTTTTTTTTTCGTTTTAATATTTGAACATTTCTATAGAAATGGGCGACTGAGAAATCTTTCTAACTGACATTTAACTATACAAACATTACTCAAGTGGTGCTAAGTAATGATATGTACATCAGTATAATGTAATCTGATTCTTTTTACCATCTATGGGGTGGTACAAAAAAATTTGACTTAATCATTTCCATCCTATTGTACCGTCAACTGTATCTGTGACTAAGTTTTGAATGTAATCAATAACTTTACAGACTTATAGAATTAGATTATTCTGTTTATTGAATATTATTACAAACGGCTGATTTTTGTGAACGCAAATTGGTCTTATTACTATAGTTTCTAACAAAAGGACCCACACATTTGGACAATAACAAAATCACTGTAGGGAACACAGTGAACGTGAAGGAATTCACATGCATTCATATATTTAACAAAATTACTTCTCTGATGAAAGAGAAATTCCAAACATAACTCAATGTGGAAACTGACTAGCTGCCATAGAAATAATTGAAATTCTCATTGAAACTTGTTGGCACTAATAACGGTCTTAGTAAAACACCTGAAATTATTACTGATCCATTTTACTGATTGTGGATACCAATGGAAAAATGTTTTAACGAAAAGTAAACTTTTATTCAATGAAAAATTGATGTTTCATCTAAATAAAAGTCGAATCGGTTTTTATTTGTTTTCTATTAACTGGGTATCGACTTCGATTACTTGTGTTCCATTACGAGATGATATCGCTTGTATTCTTCCATATCCTGAGCCATAGCAATCAATACACATCAAATTCATTTCAATTTTTTAGAAAAAGGAAAAAGTCATTTAAATGATGAAGTTCTATTTTCTAAAGGTACCAAACCAAAAATATACGAATGTAATGAAAAATAACACCTACACTCGTCGATTGTTTGTACAAGACTTCTTATTTTGAATTAATTTGTCCCTCATTGGTAGATGAGA
This sequence comes from Coboldia fuscipes, assembly GCA_001014335.1. Classification (NCBI taxonomy): domain Eukaryota; kingdom Metazoa; phylum Arthropoda; class Insecta; order Diptera; family Scatopsidae; genus Coboldia; species Coboldia fuscipes. The sequence goes on from JXOR01000354.1 coordinate 19,532, forward strand.
TGAAAAACATAACTTTGTCCTCAATTGTTTAGTTTCGTAAAACATAAAAATTTCATTTGTATGAGAATGCAAAAAGCGTCAATCTGTTGAAAGTATAAATATAAACATTGAATATAGACGGAATAACAATTTATCATATTACATTTCATGAGTTAGAAATCATGTTCCAAAGTAAGTTATCCAATGGTAAAATAAACTTTTATTTTCTGTTTGAATTTCATTTTTGCAATAACATTCAATTTGTCTCATATTCAGTGCACCATTGAAACTTAACGAATTGATTGATAACGCATTGATGAGTTCCGTTTGTATTAATAAAATATGATTTCTTCATTTTCTTGTACTTGAATTTCCCATTTCTTTTCAATTAGAGTTCATGAAAATTCTTTAACTAATATTGATCTTTTATTTCTATTTACTTTCAGGTAAGACCCCATTGACAATTCTACATATTCCGTTGGATATCGTCTGTTCACTGTACTTTATAATAATTAATGGAATGTAAGAAATTTCATATAATTTTGTAAGTGAAGTATTTAATGATAAAGTTAATTAAACAGCGAATGGAATTGACTTAATTAAAATCCAGAATAAAATAGTGCGTTTTTATATGAAATTAATTGAAACCTGTGGCAACATAAAATTAGATATTTTATGTAAAACTATAAAACTACGAATAAATTGTCATCATTCAGTGCAATGATGTTATCTAACGTCCAATTTTCACCGGTGATGCTCTAAATGATATTTTTGCGAATTGTTCTATCACCTTTTTGGTGAGTGTCAGCATGAGATTAAATTGTATTAATTAAACATTCGTGTCGTCCAAATTACAAACCATTACCAAAACGGTATTTTGACGAAAGATTATCACTCCTGTACATTCATTTAGTCACAGTCACTGATTGGTACATGACGAATAAAATGAATTTTCCTCTGGTACAATCAAAGGCTTCTCTTTTTCTCGTTCCGCACTATGTGTTTTAATACATTGAAGTGTAAATAAAAAGAATTCACTGAATCCACCATACATAATTGATGAAAATTTTCACAAAATCTGCACACAATTTTCAAATATTGTGAATATTTAATTAGAACTTTTACATTTGATGCAAAAAAAAAAAAAAATTAAATCAACTTTATGGCATGTGAACTGTTGAAATTTATAACATTTTACCTCGTTTGGGTAAAGTTTGTGCACATAGAGGAGGACATTGTATGTGTAAAATCAAACATAAATCCAGCCACTCCTTATTTCTTTAAAGTACCCACGATTTATGCAACAGAATATTAAGTACCATGTACTTTGTACAACATTTAAATAACTTGTATCTCAATTGATTTCACACTTGTATCTCATTGTTTTAAGATAAATCAACGACACCCACAATACAAAAAATTAAAATATAAGAATTTTAAATTATTAACAGTTATAGACTATTCCAATCAAATATAATTCAACGTACTAAATTTTATTTATTATTGTTAAATAGAATAATAAGTAAACTAAAACCAATTCAATATAATTAAAAGAGTTTTTATTGAAATTGAATTATTTACGGTTTCACTTGCACTCCTTTACAGAAAGAATTTTATTATGAGAACTTATTGGTATTGGTACACACGTTATTCACAAGAAGTTGGTGTTTACAATAATACGTAGTCTATCAATGATGCATATCGCAGTGAATTGATATAATTCAAATAAAATAGAATTGATTTCTTTAACAACAGTCTGGTTTGAAGCCCATGGAATTAACTGGACCAAGACTTTATTCTGTCACACGATCTTCCGACCAAGTGGGTAGATTAAATTTCATTCAATAAAAATTCCTTTAGGTCTCTCTATTAGATTCCCATAAATTAAATCATTTATTTTATATGTTTTTCTTTGTTAATCGATCGTTTGTTGTCTCGCTGGCAGCAATAATACTCATAAAGAACAAGCTAATTTTTATTAGTCTTTGTAAGCTTAACTAAAACAACCAAAGAACTAATCAATAATCTGTAGTTCGTTTTTGTTTTTTTTTTATTAAATATCATTTAGACGTACAAAGTAAACCATTAATATTGATTAAAAACAATGGTAAATGATCTTGGTCTTGGACTGTTATAGTTTTACTTTTTTTTTTTAAATTAAATGAACAAAGACAATCGTTAATAAATTAATTAAAGAACTTTATGCGTAGTAACAATATTAAATGGAATAATAACAATAAATGAAACTTATGTGTCTGTTCTTATTTAACACTCTAAACCAATAAAAGCACCCAACAGAAATAAAAATAAGAAAACGTTATGCACTGATAAAACGAATTGCATATTTTATTATATTCGTTGGTCTTCGTGATAAGAATAAAATCTCATAAAAAATGTTTCGTTAGATCTCGCCTGTAAGGACAATAAAAAAATATAAAAGCAAAATAAAGATGAAAATCGTTTTCCTTTTTTCTCACTGATAAAAGTAAATTACATGGGAAACAGGAAAAATTGAAATAATTCAAGAACGTTGACGTAATTCAACCAGTTGTATATAGTATTCCTGTTGAACAAATTACTAGGAAACAGAATAACCATGATGAAAGAGACCAAATTCTATTCAACACACTATTCATGTCGCTCCTATGACATTATTTAATCCTAGTAATTTTTCTTTATATTCTGCAATTAAAATCCAAAGTACCCACCAAAAACACCATCAACAAACTCATTTTACGTTCTTTAACTGTGCTCGGGTGATAAAATAAGCGCAGATAAACGTGAACTGTATAAGCATTGAAATGAGCGTAAGTCATCGTTATACAAGAAACTTACAAGTTCATTTTGTCTGTAAATCCAACAAAATGACTTATGGTACATAGAATAATGCAACGAATCTTTACAGTTCACAGAGTAAAACCATATTAAATATAACAATAAAGTATTTGATATCACTATGAACGGATACAGCGAATCAGTGATAAGTTCTTAGCTATGTCTCGGTATTTTTGGTATTGAATAAATGAAATGCAGGATGTCGATAAATTGCACTGATTATAAGAACAAGATTGTACCAACAAGATTATTATGGTGGCACAACCAATTATAGATTGTTTCCGGCTTAATTTGAATACAATTGACTGATGCATCAAATTAACCAGTAATTGGTGAGAAGCGTGAATTTAAAAGAAGAAAATTTGTCACAAGAAAAGGTGATTTTGTGCTAACACTTTAATAAGGCGTCTCTTAAGAATCAAATTACTTGCCTACGGTAATGCTTAATGAACAACTTTTTTTTTATTCTCATAGTGAAAAGCACTGACTATGTCATTTAACACTTTCACTGTTGGACATCAAAGGAATATTTGAACTCTTTTAACTTAATTACACTTGAATTCTCTGTAAACGAAATAAATTTATCTAACCTTGGTCTCCTAATGAATTATGGTTTTCCTGATCAACACAACACCATAATCTGACTCTCCTGTATTTTCATTCGACAGAATTGGAATGTTAAATTAATTAAAGGCAAATTGGGTGTGTGAGTAAAAGAAAAACATCGTCTGATATTTACAAGACTGATTCGACACTGTGTTCAATCCAAAATTGAATATAAAATTCATCTTAATCAGATTCTCAGCTGAGGATAATTGAGTTATCAAACAATTTAAATTTATCGGTCGGTTGTTTTTATAATATCAAATTACCAACAACTTTATATCTCTTTTCTAGATGACACTTTATCTATTCATTTGTATTGATACCATCTAAGAGAGACATACCTAAGACATTGAGAATAACATAAAATTGTATCAAACCAATTGCGTTCATATTCGAAACATCTTCATGATCCAAAAGAGTAAAATTCATCGTATTCATGTTGAATTGAAACCAATTAGTTGTGTTTGGTATTTTAGATTTGTTTGTTTAAATTCGATTACTTTGTTGTTTCGTCCCCAAACGATTGATGACTTTTTATTATTCCAACAACAGTTGCATTCAGTCTGACCATGGCATTATGTAGAGAATTTCTCAACCAAAAACCCCAAAAGAGAATAGGAACATAAATTTTATCATGCTGTGTGATATAACGCATCCCAGAGTGTTGCTTACATGAATACATTATCATTTAACAGAGAACTAATTTGTATTCCAATTAATTGGATAAATTTTCTACATTGATATTCAGTATGGATTATAAAAACACCTCTCACTGGTTAACTCATTTTCTCTATTGCGGTATAGTTATTCCAATAACTGCAGTTCGGTTAGTACAATGAATCTATGCGCTTTCAATTTATTTGTGAACACTGGACACCACATTCATATTCATATTTTAATACCAAATGAATTGTAACCACATTTAATGTGTTTCTATTCCTATGCCGATCGTCTGTATACCATTGATTGATATGATGAAAAATATAAATAATACAATCATAGTCAAACGATGATACTCAACAATTAATTCAAATGTTTAGTTCTACTCTTTGGTTTTTTTTTTTTGCAAATAATTTGCCTTGATCGCAATTAACCTTCTGACCGACAATATGATAACTTGATTAGAGCTTCTTCTGTATCTGGTAATTCAATTGAAATTTTATAGTCACCATCAGTGATTCAATCAATTCAAATCTATTGATATTCATAGAACATTGAATGGTACATTGAAATGAAATTCTTTAACGTAAAACTTTTTATTTATTTTTTTTTAGTCTAAATCACTCTTAATTTGCAGTTAGTTCATTTAATTTTACTGGACTCAATTTACCATTAAAATAAAAAATAATAAACTAAGTGTATGTAAATCAGTGGAAGAAGCAGAACATAGAAAAAGAAATTTTTAGCCAACAATCAAATAGAGAGGAAGGAAGAATATAAAGTTGAGTCTAATAAACTTTCGTATCTTAACAATTGAGGCACATTGAATTTTATTCAACTTGTGTAATGCCTACTGGCTTTCAATCGCCCTCATTTTCCAATATTTTTTCTTCTTTAAATTTAACTGCATGAATTGACTACCATTGGTTACCGTGTGCAAACCAATGGTTTTTAAAATGAAAATTCCAACAATATTATAGTTGAAAAAAATAAAAGAACAGAAAATGTATAAAGAATCACCGTGAAAAATAAAAAAAAGATGAAAACTTTTCCTTATGCGGTTTCAACTGTGTACAATAGAAATGTGAGGAAAAATTTACATTTTGAAATTCCGTTTTTCCCATTTCTTTCCTTGTTTAGTTAATTCTACCGGGCCCCCCTTGCATCAATTCATCGACCAAAAAAATGGAAAACAGTAAATGTGATGAAAATTTTTACTTTGACTATTCCACATTTACAATAAATAGAATTTTGAATCGACTACATAAACACCAAATGATAAACTTTTAAATTTATGATTCTTTATTTGCAAATGAAAAATGCTTGGGAGCAGCAATATATCGCCTTATGTCTTATGCTGTTTCATCGTGTTACTGTTAAGATGAAATTCAAAACGGATGGAGATGATAGCAGTTGACTGATTCTGTTCACTGTTAACGATACTTCTGTTTCGTTCACTTTTATTAACAGATAACAACACTCTTTTGCCAACACCGGGTCATTTCAACAAATTTTTGTGTTTCACCTTATACGATTTTTTCTTAAACTTTATTCCAATTCATTGCAACATTCCATACACAATAATAATATCTGCATTTATATTTACATTTTCCTTTCGTTATACATGATAACATTTTCTACCGATTTATTTTCAATTTTTATTGGTTTATATGAAAAATGCCAATACCAAATACCAACAACTGACAAACAGAATATTGAATTTGTATACCAAAAAACGAAGTGTTATGGTTATCAGTAGTAACGGTAAATAAATTATGAATTTTCTTCGATTCTATGTAAGAATATTTCCACCAGTGCTGATACGTGAATACAAACAGCAACAGTTTACTGTACAGTAACCGTTGAAATGAATGTAAAGTGAATTCAATGGGGATGAAAACACGTATAATTTTCCAATCGGAAATCCCATTTCTCTCATAATAACAATACAAAGTTTATCGCTGTATTGTTTTATTATCAATTTTTATTGCATTTCGTCTTCAATATTTACGTGCCAAATATTGGAATATAATTTCACCAGAACCGAAATAGTTCGATTACGATAAGAAAAACAACGAATCTAAACACATTTCGATTCATGAAAAATGAATGATTTTTCTCGTATATTAAAATTTTATGATCTTTAACAGAGCTCAATATGAAAATTAGATTATAATTTTATTTAATCATCTGATAGTGAATTCATTTCGCATACATTGATACAATGGATTATAAAATAAGACATCATCATAACTTTTTACTTATCAATACTGAAAACATTAAACCACCAAATCATTCAATGAACTTGTATTAGATGAGTGTTCAAAATCCGCGTATCCAAAAACAAAGAAAAAAGTTTCCTTATCGTAAAATGAAAGTTAAACGTGAATGTCATAAAGTATTAAAGAATGAATCTCAATGGAGTGTGATCAGTAATGGAATGTATTACCCCGTGACAAAAATTATTCAATTATTAAGTTTTTCATCTAAGACATTCGACTAACCCTAGCTGAATGACACTTATTTAAATCAAAAGTAATTTTCTTTCAATTGAATAACGGATTAATCATAACTTTTAATAAACCTACACCGCAATCGATATTAACATAAATAAATTACAGTTTACTCTCACTGTGCCAGTATGAATTTCCCCGATTTTCTAGGGATTGAACGATTGTTTATTGCATGAAAAAGCCTAAAAGAAATTCACAATACATTTGAAAATGAGGGTGCTGAATTTTCATACAAATAACAAATAATAGGAATTTAATTACATTTTATTCAGCATTAATAATCCAAATATCCATTCATTTGAGTTAACGTAACACTTGAATGATACATAATCCAATCGTTTTGTTCGTTTCAATCAAATCGGAAAAACATGGAAACCAGTGATGACAAATAGAAGTCAACAGATAACAAACTCTCAATTTTTGGGCGTTCTGGATTCCATAAGAATGATGGAATGACATTCGTTTAATAACAGATTAATTTTGACTTTATTTTTTATTCTGTTGTATGACTATGTGAACTGTAGATGTGGAGGTGGTTGTTGATCGTAGTAGGCTGGAGGACAATCGGATATCCAAAAACATTATTAGGGTGTTTTCTTATCAACCGTTGACCATCTCATGTCTAATTTGTGCAATTCATCGTAAATATTTTCCTCCTTCCAATCCGATATTTTGTTTTTCTTTCCATTTGCCTCATAAAAAATATCTGTATAATCCAAAAAAAAAATAGAAAGGTTCAATGTGAAACCGTAGGGAAACAAACTAGAAGAGTGTAAATTGGATCAGTCATGAGGATAAAAGATAACGAAATACCATAGCAGATTAATCAAATTCCATGACGAGAAAATGAAAATGTCGGAATACTTACTTAGAAAGTAATCAGTGAGCCAGAGGCTATTTCTTGTTCACTATAACAGTGAACTAACATATTCTCTCTCACTGAAATTTATTTGCTAAATTGGGAAAATTATTAGAACATAACGCACCAAGTATTTTATCCTGCGGCTTAGGTTTTCATGTACCGCAGTTTTTATGAAAATTTCACGTTCCACTAAATGCAATTGCAAAACTCATAATTTTGGCATTCTGGATTTGAAGGGGTTCGAACACCGACTAATTTAAATTCATTTCTTGTATGGTTCGTTAATTTCCGAAATTAAATGAATTGCTTGAAGAAGAATTTCAACACCCGTCGATTTGAAGTTACGTTGACACTAATGAATTTTTATTTTTTATACTGAAGTGGTGTTCAGTTAATTGATCGAATGATGAGGAAAATTTAAGAATTTTCTATAATGTGTAACTGATTTTTAAGAGACCTATGATAAGGGAATGGAATTGATTTCAATTACATACCTACATATTTGATTATACGAATATCAGAAAATCAATCAATCAGTGAGAGACGTCATTGAATCATCATGATAGTATTGATATTGAATAAAAATTCAGTAAATCGATAAAATCCAACCGATACATCTATTCATCGTCCTTTTGCAACATCAAAAAATCAAATATTAATTTGTTGGAAATTCATTGAAAGATTTTCACTTAAATTTCTTGATAGAGGCAGTTTCTTTCTATTTTTTTTTTCATCTCATCTCTTTGGGATGTTTGGAATTGCTTTTGAAAATCAGAAAAATCAACATTCAACCAAAAACCACAAGTTTACCCATCATCTGTATGTGTAGAGAAATGATGATTGAATGGTTATCCCGTTTACAATATTTATTATTGGTAAAAATATTTTGGGTGCGAGTCTAATGTTTAACCCCATAAAATGTGTAACAAAAATAGTCAACATCATCTCTCATCAGAGATTCATTTATGGTAAATGTGTGTATCTCTATCCATTTATCCAAAATAGAGTCAAATCCCATCGTATGACATTTAAAAAGGATATTCCTTCTATTGGGGGTCTTATTTATTTACGAATAGGAATCTTTTCTATTTTCTATCTCATTCCTATGGTCGATGATATTGTCAGAAGTTGGGGTGGAGTACTCAAAGGGATATTTTTCTATAGACAACTAGTGATGGGTATTTTTCTATAAGGTCCATAAAGGTTGAATTGAAAATACCAAAACCGAATCAACAATGTTCAAAATACTGAATATTGAATCATTTTTCATTCACCTGAATTTTTTATTTAAATCCATGAGATGTTACGTGGAAGTGTTTATGAACAAATCTAACAAAAATTGTTTTCATTTTTTATTTCTTAAAGAATATTTTCAAATCAACATCATTACAATTCATAATTTAATGAAAATCATCGTGAATATCGTTACTTAATTCACCTGATTGTGTTTATTTTGCATAAAATTTTCAACTGAATTTCTTTGAATTGTATAATTAAGTAAATTTACAAGAAACATGAATTTAAAGAAAATCAAAATAAAAAAAAACACAGAAAAATTAACAAGTAACAACCTAAATGAATTTAAAATTTACAGAACAACGATCCATATTGTTTACACTCATCTAAATAAAGTTATTTTTGATAAACAAAATATATCTGGAGGGTGCATATAAATGTTAAAATTTTCGTTTTATTTTTTATTGTCCAATAGCTTCGGTTTGGGTTCAGCCATCATGAACGCTTTATGGGTTGTTTATAGTAGAACTTTGAACTGTAACACAGTGCCCTGGGTCGACCATTTTTCAAGGAATAAATATCTACATACCACCCCAAAATAACATCCAAAAAAAATTTAAATAACATGACCACATCTCTTTATAATACTGTTAAAATAATATCCATAAGAGTGGTACAAATTAAAGATGAATCCGTTTAATTGAGAGGATCCACCAGAGAATATTCACAAATTAATCCGTTTATATTTATTTTGTTATACACTCAGACGATGTAAATTACTTGTTGGGCATTATAAACACATGAAAACACTTTGGGATTAACGAAATCCAATCAACATCCATTGACTCATATGATGAACTTTTTCGGGACTATACAGCCAAAGGGTACAACTCCTTCTAACCGATTAGGGGCTTCAAATATTATTTTCAATGGTATAAATGAAATGTATGCAAATTTAATGCAACATTTAATCAACTGTTATTGTGAGTTTCTTCTTTCTGGTTTTTTGTTTGCTTGAAAATCAACTAGAAAATTCTCTAGAAATAGTTTTATGACATCTTAAGTATTTAATCGTTGGACATGATTGGTGTGCAATCAAATACACATGATTAAGAATGATTAATTCTATGAAATTTATAAGACATTATGATACAGTTTGATACAGTTCTAATGAAACAATATTATCCGCCCATTTAGAAGTAAAGACCATTAGTTTGATAACGCCTTAAGTCATATCACTTGCTAGAAGAAGTTCATAATTAAATGTAAAACCTTTCTGATTCATAACATCACATTTTAGTGCAATGGTTTGGACACGATGGATACACTATTGTGTGTAACTGAATGGATGAAAATTACAATAGAAATTCCATAATACAACGGCATCAGTCAGTATTTTCTCATTTATCATTTGAAGAAATGAATAATTAGAAGAGAATTTAATTTCATCGAATGAAACACTTTAGATTTAGTTTAACATGTTAAAGTATTATTGCCGGCGAGATGTTTTTTTGATTTCATTTCGTATTATGATTTACGCTCTTTCCTACATACTTATATAATTTCCCTATAACTAAATGATATGCCCTAGGGGACAGACTAATTTATTGATCCTATTATATTGTATTGCATTAATACTTATACGCATGTTATGTCTAATGAAATGGAAAATTCTATCATGTTTTCATTATATTGTTTATATGTGATTATAAGACTTTTGTTCTATATTGAATCATACAATGATGAAGAACAACAAACTATACATGATTGTAGGAGTTCATATGGTTTCCTTATTGCCATTGGTGATGTACCGAATAAGTTCAGTACGTAGGCAGTTGGATACGATTCTTAACATTCTACTTCACTAATTTTATATGTTCAATTGTGAATGACTCCTTTATAGACTGAAATTTATTTATTTTATTTGGCAATTTTACTTGAGCTGTATGCACACACTTAACCAGTATTATATCAAATGTCATTCGCCCACGGTTTATTTGTATTCAAATTATTATAACTTATTACAAATACATCATCTTTAAACACTTAATTAAGATATTCACTGTGTACGGAAACAATTTATCAACAATAAATGAAAATTGATACAATTGAAATGTAAACACATTGTACATTGTTTTTAATTATCCAATAATGCACTTATGACGATTATTATTTGTATCAATCATTAAAGTTGAAGACAATCGACATCAATAGAAGTTTATTTAGTGAACAATACAATGTGCGTTTTTACCAATTATGTCATTCAATGTGTCTTAGTTAATTTTCTCATGTCACTCATATTTATCAAATTTAATCAACTGTTGCACATCGTATTCACTGACGTTAAAAGCCACCTAAATTGCAAAGAGAATAAAAGACAATTTCATTTATATACATTCTGATGCAAACTGAAAAACTACACTTAATTAAACGAGTTTATTAATCATAGAAATTCATTTGAAATTCGTATAAATGATGTGTTAGTTTCAATAGACAAGATGAAAAACCTATTGAAATTATAATTGACAATCACTTTGGTGTATCATGAATGGATTACATTCCAAAATTATTTAACGTACTAAATTTCAATGAATAAACATTATGTGAATCCTTCCATATGGAATGTATCCAACATTAATGTTGTCTAAAAAAAAGAAAAAAAAAATTATTTTGTTAAACCATCCATCAAAAATTTTAATTCATTTATATGTACGAGTAACCATTTAGTGGTTGATGAAAACATCATGTATACAAAAGCACTCGATTTCAACCACCACTCATATCCGTGGATATTTATGATGATTTAAAATAATAGCATAACCGCATTATTTCAACATATAAAATCCAATAAGCATTAAAATCACTCCACCACCCACACCAATCGGATTTTCAGTCATTCCACTGTGTCCCCATTCCTCTGAAATCTCCGTGTATTATTGAGTAATCAATTAATGAGCATCGATTCTCGTATATTTCAGTATAAATAAAACTGCCAATTGGTAAAACGTGTAATGTAATTCATACGTTTATCATGTTCTTAAACTGGGCCACAGGTGACACTTTCTTTGTCAAGGGCAATCACGTACATGCGTCACTTAAATTAAAAAATAACAAAAACAAATACATTCCAATGTAAAATGGTTCAAGATTTTCATACTTTCGTTTTAATCATTTATCAAAAGTATCCATTATAGCGATTTTACCAGTAGTATACGATCATATACTCTGATACCCTTAAGGATGTCAATGGGCTCCATGTATTTATGTCTAAAATTTGTTAGCTCGCCTACCCATTGGTTGATATAAGGAAAGTGTACACAAAAACTCTTATTTAAAGTATCAAAAAGTTGAAATTAAACATCATACCACTTGAAATTTAAAGTATCGTTCAAAGAGTGTTCAGATCCTTTTGCCTTTATTTTCCAAAAAATGAGAGAAAATTTTCATCAGAGAATAATAAAACTTTACACAATATCCAATTTCATCCAATGGCCCACCATCATTATCCGTTGTGTTATCGTTTTTACCAAGAAGAGATATGGGGTGGCACATGGAATGTGTGTGAATGTACTCTAAAGAATTTTTAACACGTTGAACATTGTGTGTGTGTGTGTGTGTGCAGTGTGTTCTATGGTGCGACAAATATTTCATTTATATTCTTAACGGTTGCACAATAATTGCGTTCACCATCAGATGCTTAAACATGATGGTTTTATGTGTAGAAACATTGAAAGGTGTTCTCCCGGCTGTATCAGTTAAATTTTTCAATTCTTATACTATTCATTTTTGTTTTGAATGACATCGCGAGGTAAATGAGGGAAATATGTGATACGATATCATAGAATTTTCATTTTTTTAAATTTTATATTACCCTTGGGTATTGCTAGTGGTCTGGTGCTCATTGTATAAGAAATGCGTTTCTCGAAGTTCTAAGTGCCATAAGAAATTATTTTATTTCTCATAAAAACAATCCCGTCGTTCCGTATTTTTCTGGTTTCTTAAGACTTAAGAATACATTCTTCTAGTGCAATTTAATAAAAAAAAAATGGAAAATATTTCGGTCGAGTACGTGAAAACTGTAATGAAATTGTAGTACAATGGAATGGAAATTAGATTATTACTCAAAGGCGATTGTTCAAAGTCACAATTTCCATAACTTCAATTGAAGTGATAATGAGTTAACCGAAATTTTGAATTGCTTGTCTTCATTGCAGTTTAGTTTTTGTTTCTGTTTTTTTTGGTGAAATTGTTAAATGACATCCGTTATTGGTTACTTGTGTACCAATATAAATATAAACTTTCTTTAAAATTTCCATTTTTCTTATTTATCTTCTGCTAGATTGGATGAAATTTTATTATCAACGGTCATTGTTACTAGAGACGAAAAATTTTATTCTTGCTATACATATTTTCTTTTCATTTCGGATATCATTGAGTCTATTATTCTTCGTGTTTATATCAAATAGAAGGAATATAAAAAGAAAAATTGAATTAGTTTTCTTGTTGATCATTTCGTATCATTGTATTTTCCTTAATTGAAATCAACATCTCATTATATAAAAAATAATGGATAATGCACTGAAAAATGATCAAATTTTTATTGTACAATGAATTTTATATGATGGAATCTAATGATTTTAGTTTTCCCCATGAAACACTATTTTATGTGATAATATTGATGGCATAGAATTTTCCGCAATGTTTGATTTTATTCTTATTCATTGTTTTTAATATTTTCAAATCTTCCAGTACTATTAATCTTCTTCCGAGTTGTTTCAAGCTCAACAATATCCCATGCTTTGGTTGTATATCAAAATTATCTTACTGTAGTTGCTGTACAATTAATAAGACCAATGACTCTCAGGATGTACATTTAATTGAATATCACCTTCACTGTCATTTTATTTCATTCAGTGATATCTCTAATAAAATACTCAATCAATGTATTTTCATATGTGGAATACACTGATAGAGTGATGTACATTAATAATAAGACAATATTACGGCAGTATATCTACATTAATTATTGCTTCACATTTAACATTTTGATGATCTTTAAGATAACACACTCTTAATTAAATTTATCAAATTGGATTAATTACATTATGACATTATAAACGATTCTGTTTTAATTGATGATATCCGTGTATTTTGTACAATAAATTTTCAACTAAGAGTCTTATTAAAACGAAGTTTTTCAAACTCAAAAGACATAAAATTATTTTTCGCATTAATTACCAAATTTTGTTGGCATCAATTCGAATTAGGTCAGCCCAGTAGTTGCCAAATATGATGGATAACCATTTTTAAAGTCATCCACATGTCATCAAATAAACATTTTAACGTACAATGTTCTTTATGGGTATCAGGAAACAGTGACTACAACATAAACGTTGTCTTTCTCATTTCATATCCAACTATTTGGATAGATACAGAGATAATTATAAATAAAACGGATGACAATTTTAACTGAGATCACTCTCATTGTGAATGTAATCAATGTGTGCTCAAGTTAATTGTTGACACTATCTGTGGCGGTTTTACTAACGTAATTTATGAACGATATATTCTGAGCTATTAGTGGGATCATTATAGTGTATGGTCATGGCTTAATTGTATTCAATGGTATCTCAATTGTGTGGCCCATCAAAGAATATTTGGCGTGAGATGGTTAATTGATTACATCGGTGTCAGACAGTCACCTCCAATAATCTGTAACAAACGAATTTTTGTTTATTTCTTTTATATATTTCATTCTCTTTTATTTCACATTGTACGATCAATTCGCACAAATTGAAACGAACACTAAAAACGAAAATAAAAATAAAATTCTGTCGTATTGAAACCAATTTGCCTAAAACGTTTTAATGGAAAACCATAAATTAATCCTTCTGATTATTCTTCTCGATTGTTTTCAGTAAAAGCACGCACTCATCATATAGAATTTTCCGTGAGGAATGTGTAATGTCTGAGGATGGGAAATTCAAATTCGAAATACGAATAATATTTTCATAGAATTTTATTTCTGTCTGTATGTGTTTGTGTATATTTCATGTTGACCATGACAATGTTGTCCCACAGTATTCATTTAATCTGTATTATTTCAGCAAAATAAATTTTATTGAATATTTAATTTCGTATATAAATGGAATTTAACGATATAAATCAATTGGTTTTGTGTACTATTATATAGACGGAATAATAAAATTGTTAATTCGGTTGTATGCAATGCACAAAATCAATTATTTATCTTTAATATTATCATTTGAATCGATGCATATGAGGGAAAATAAAAATCAGTAATATGAATACATATATTTGCAAACCAAAAGAATAAATCGGTAATAATGTTAATGTGATAAAATTTATTTTTACAGGACCACCTGGACCACCGGGTAAACGAGGCAAGAAAGGCAAAAAGGGTGATACAGGTGAACCCGGACCACCGGTATGTATTCAATACAATGAATTTATTTTTGATTTTTATTATGTTTCGATTTAAATTTTATGTTTTCTTTTTCATTTTTTTTTTATTCTTTGGGTGTATAGGGTCCAAATGGACCGGCTGGTAAAAATGGTTATCCGGTATTGAATTTTATTTATTATTTCATCATAATCAGTTTGATTTAAATGCCATTTTAATTCTCATTCATTGTCATTATGAATGTATCCATTTGAATTCTACTTAAGAATAATTATTTATTTCTGGTACATTATTCGTGATTCATGATGACTTTTAATAATTTGACTCTACATCATTATAATCGTATAATTGATTTCAGTTAAATTATTTAATTCTATATCAATAAATCTCATAAGTCATTAAACCATTTCATCGTTTTTTAGGGTGCAAAAGGACCGAAAGGTGATCGCGGTTTTATGGTAAGACCACAACCTGTAAAGATTAAAACTTCAAAATAAAATTTTTTAACAAAACAAAAATCAAAGAAAGATTCAATTTTTCTTAAATGCATTTCAGTTTATTAATTGTTTACTAAAACGAATGGTTGTGGTATTACACATAGATCAATAATTTTCTCCAATAAATTTATTAATATTGTACATACACCACCTAAAGTTAGAAAATTAATTTCACTAATAGATTTATGTTAACTAAATCGATAATAATTTTAAATAACTAACTGATTCCTGTTATTAAACAAACCGTCATCAAATTACTTTTCATGAAATTTCTTAATTGCGAAAAATTTTTTTTTTTTGTGAGAATACCAACCTGAAATCAGGTCAAGTTAGCTTCGTTAAGAAAGTAATGTGCAACATTTAAACAAAATATCATAGTGACTATAGAGAAGCATTCTAACTTCAATGGAAATAATATTATCATTGACATTCAAGTGTCATTATTTGTTAAGTCTGCCAAGAGATTTTTTTTAAATTCTTAAAAGGATAAACGTGATAAAGTCCGTATGTTCAAGAATAAAATACGAAAATACCAAAATTTCTCATCTCTTAACATTAACAATTACCGTAAAACTAAGATTTTTTTCTTTTTTACGTTAAATCGTGCATAAAAATGTAATCTAATGAATTTCCGCTTTTTAATCAAATCTTTTCTCTTTTCTGTCACACAAACCTGTTCACCATTTATACCTTTAAGTTTTATCATTAAAAAAGATTGTCGGCAAGTAATCAACTTTCTTGTTGTTTGCTATTTTTATTCTTTGCTTTTGTTTTTTATCTTAATTTAACATAATAACATGCATCATTTATTAACATTGTTCACAAATTATTCAACACTGAATTTGATAAATTAAATATCATTTATTTTCTATTTCCACAGGGTCCAATCGGCTTAGATGGACCAAAAGGTGAACCGGTAAGTTAAAAAGACTTTTCATCTATCATTTAATTTTCGTAGAAGATAAATTACATTGAAAATTAATAAAAAGTAAAACCAAATTATATTCTTTTATTTTGCAAAAAAATTTCAGGGACGACCAGGCGAAAAAGGTCAAAAAGGTGATTTAGGAAATCCAGGCATTGATGTGTTCCAAACAGTAAAGGTAAGAGAATATTTCAATAGACATAATGAATGAATAGCAAAGTGTTTGCAATCACAATCAATTTATTTGAAACAATTCATGGAATCTCATTAAAACTAATTGTTTCGCATTCAAATATTCATGATACGCTTTTTTTTCATCGCCAAAAACCAAATTCAACTCATAGGGATTAAAGAGATCTGTCACAACACTTCGGGGTGGTTCACTTGGATATGCTGAAATTGTTGCAATGAAGGTAGAAAAACGAATTTGATTATACGAACCGTTGTAGTACATTGGTGTTGTGAATTTTTGGGGGAGTGCATGTATTACCCCACTATTTCTTATTAATTTTTCTGTTGTTTGATTATCATTTGTTATTGGTGTGTTTACATTTTGTATATAGGTATTGGTCGTAGAAGCGATAGAGCACCTAATTTATAAGGTTTTTCTAATTATTCAACGTGGCGTGGAATTAAAATTATAGTGAATTTAGTTTCATTTTGTAGCTATTAACCATTTGTTTGAATTAATTTATTATTATTTGTTGGTTTTATTTATTATTGTGCTCGTATTTTTTTATATTTGTACTAAAGAATCTACAAGAAGCTGGTCTTAACATATCTGAAGCCACTGTTATCCAGCTGAAGGTACGTTCATGTATTTTGTTTTGTCGTTTATTAATGTTCATTTGGGTTATAGTAAATCTTTGAATTTAAGTAGTTACCTTAGACAATTATTAATTTACCACTGTATTCTTGGAATTTCCTTTGAACTTTCATTAACTCATTTTTAATTAAATTTTGCGATAGGGTGAACCGGGTGAACCAGGTCCACCAGGACCACCAGGCCCACCAGGTGCAGGAGGTGTTCCAGGAAATGATGGTGTTCCAGGACCACCAGGAGAACCCGGAAAATCAGGAGAAGATGGTATAGCAGGACCACCAGGTCCAATGGGTTTCAACGGTACTGATGGTTCACCAGGTCCAAAGGTAAGAAATACACTCAAATTCAACTCTTTTTTTTTTTATTACATCACATTCAAATAACTTGAAATTGTTGTAATAAAACTGAATCGTTACTCAAGTAAATAGCTTGTGAAATTAAAACCAAAATAAGATTTATGGTAAAAGTAATTTCCTGAATTCTGGTCCTTCTTTACTCTAAATATTGACTACCACTATGAATTCCGTCTCCCACTTACCAAACATTTTGGTTTACGTGTCGAAAAGGTCATCTCAACAGATCTGTATACTGTACAACCAGTCTCCCATGGCCTCTTTGTCTAATACGTTTTGTATGTCTGTTGAGAGTACAACGCAACAAGGATATCCGTAACGGTGCGGCATAATTTTGTCATTTTAGTCTCCGTAATGTACTATAATAAAAGCAATTTGCATTCATTCAGTTTAGTACGGATTCATTTTGCAAAATAAGAAAAAAAATGAAAACATTAAATTCCACTGGGGAATAAAAGAGGAAAATGAAAATATACAATCAACAACTAAAAAGAAAACAGTTTCATACAGAAGAGGGATAAAAAAAAGAACATCATATTGTTCTTTTGAAAGTTTGTACGCATTCTTGAATAGCAAAAAAAAAACGTAGCAATACGCATACAATTAACCAAGTTCACATTTAATATCACAGTCACTTTCAATCGGTATTTTGCTTGGAAAAATACTTCATTTAATGATGCCTTGTTTGAATGTTTAATCATTCCACCAATTTTCCTCAGAATGGTGTGATGGTTACCAAATTCAGTGTATAAGGGAACACAACAAACTTTTTTTTCCTATAATGATTCTGAAACGATGTTACACAAACGCAACTCACATACACAATATTCTCATTGCTAAAAATTTACAATAGTCAACAACTGCCAATTGGTTAAATGTACCATTTAAAAATTCACTTGGTGTTGTACATCTTTCACCATTACAATGTATTTAAATATTGTCAATGATTGGAGGGGACGTTATTCATTTGGAAAATGTTAAACGATATTGATGTAGTCGTTTCCACCAAAGGGACAAAATAATTTACGCGAATACATAAATGAGATTAAAGCAAGAAAAAATGTAATGTTTACAGGCTCTCTCGGATAATGAGACAGTGTTACATTGAAAGAGATTTCATCAAATAGAATTCATTCGTTTAAATGGAACTCAGCTTTTTGAATTTGATGCCATTAGATAAATAGAGGAACGATTTCAATTGCTTAATAATTGTCCACACCCCAACCATTTGACATAAAGTTAACAGTGAAATTGTTTGATCACATTCCTACGATTGATATTTACTTGAAATAGAATTTATGTACATTTAGACTGTTTCATAAAACGTTCTATTTATTTTATCAATTATTAATTACATACATATTCAGTTCAGAAATTCAGAAGGAAAAATAATAAACTTTTTCTATTAAATTATCTGTTACCATTTATAGACGAATGTTTAAGTTTCCCATCATGTAAATTGAGGAAAATCCCATTTGATGATTCTTAGAATATCAATATGTATTTTCTAAGAAATGTCTATTACATCAAAGCCAAAAGTACTGGATCTAAAAAGTATGAAAATTGTACATTTAAAGAGTCAATTAGTGAAAACGACTATGATACATTAATTCCAGTATAAGGCTTTTTATTTATTAATTAATTAACAAATTAGTTATTAATTTTATCCGTGTTCTACTTGAATTAATTGTGAATTATTTTAAGACTTTCTGGTTTTCAATTTTTACCAATTCTTTTATATTTTAATCAGAGAAATTATGAAATCAGCATTCCTTTTTTATATGATCGAAATGCTAAGAAAAGTTTAATTACATCATTCCACTTGCCAACAAATAATGATCTATTATCATTAATGGTTTGCTGTTGTTTCATTAGCAACAATTATCTCAACGCAAGTAGTCCAGGTTGATTGAACAAGTTATTAAACAATATACTCATTACCATTATTTATAATGAAAATGTGATATTTAATTCTACTTGAATAGAAAATTAACGAAAAACTGAAGTAAATTTCTGATTGCTAACGTATTAAGAGTCTAATCGATTTTTTTTATAACTTCTATTCAATTAAAGGGTGATAGAGGTGAAAAGGGAGACCGTGGAGCAACAGCAACATTGAATGGTGATAAAGGAGCATTTATTGAAGGTCCACCAGGTCCTCCAGGCCCGCCAGGTATTTAAAATATTATAACAACTTTCGTATTCAACAAACAGAATCACTAATGAGTAACATAATGAAATGGAATGTTTTCAAAAAGAAAGTATTCACTGTAAAAGTTGTTTGATCCTAAATTTTCTTAAAATTAAAAGCTCTTATACATAATTGGGCTGTATACTGTAATTGAATATTTCTAGGTCCAGCAGGTCAACCGGGTGATAAAGGTGATACTGGACCAGAAGGACCACCAGGACCTCAAGGAGAGAAAGGACCTCGAGGCAAACGTGGAAAGAGGGTATTTAAATGCTTCTTTACAAGTAGATTGGTTTTGTGCATAACACTAACAACTTATTTTTTTGTTTATTGAACATTTTGCATGATGCTATTGAACATAACACTTATGCTTAGTTTGTTATTCATACATATGTATATGTCTGCTTGTTTAGAAATTCATTAAATAATATGAACTATTTATAATCATTTGAAGGCTTGTTTATAATAAATAACATAAAAGTTAACCACTTAACGATACGAATTAATAATATTTAAGAAATCTATCGTTTGATTATTAGTTTTAATTTACTTACATTAATATTATTTTTAGTTTTCACTTCAACAGTGGCAAAAATAGATGGTTTTTTAGTTATTTTTTTTAATTAATTTAAAACACTTCATTTAGCAACACAATTTCCACTAATTAATGGCGTTGTTTTTATGATTTGGCTTATTTAATTATTATTGGTGAGTAAAGTAATAGGCAAGCAGTCATTTTTAGTTTGTTTTGGCACCATCACTGGTTCTATTTTGTAATTGATTTGGTGACGTTTAATGTAAATCTAACTTTAAATGGTTATTTTGTCGGCAGCTTTTCGGACAACCGGCTGGTAAAGATGATTACGATGACGATATAATGGTAGTTAAAGGACCACCAGGTCCACCGGGTGTAGCAGGAACACCTGGCAAAGATGGAACACCGGGAATGAAAGGTGATCGTGGTGAACCGGGTGAGCCAGGATCATTAGGTCCACGTGGTTTAGATGGAATGCCAGGTGAACCGGGTATCGAAGGTCCACCTGGTTTACCAGGATATCAAGGACCGCCTGGTGATAAGGGTGATCGTGGTGATATTGGACCACCTGGATTAATGGGACCACCAGGATTACCGGGTCCACCAGGTTATCCAGGATCAAAGGGTGATAAGGGAGATCGAGGCGATTCCGTAAGTACTATTAAAACTCTTTA
The DNA here is from genome assembly GCA_001014335.1 of Coboldia fuscipes. Taxonomy (NCBI): domain Eukaryota; kingdom Metazoa; phylum Arthropoda; class Insecta; order Diptera; family Scatopsidae; genus Coboldia; species Coboldia fuscipes. The sequence continues at coordinate 40,645 of JXOR01000354.1, forward strand.
ATATTCTTTTTCGTTCCGTTTAAACTTATTATTTCATCAAACTTATAACTTATTAACCATATTCATGTTCCAGAAGTATCGGAAAATGAGAAGAAGACAAGACGAAGGAATGGCTGATGCACCACACTCACCAACAGTTAACGTAGAATATGTAAGAGAACTAATTCAATTGTACAGTAATGAAAGAATTGTCTAAATGTATTCTAATTATTAGTTAATTGGACCACCTGGACCACCAGGACCAATGGGCCCACCAGGACATCCAGGCACACCAGGTGAACGTGGAAACGATGGTCGAAAAGGTGATCGAGTAAGTACAATACGCAAATTAATATGTTATGCCTAACCATATTCATAATAATAATTGAATAATTTATTTGCAGGGTGAGAAAGGTGGAAAAGGTGATCATGGTCCTATGGGGTTACCAGTAAGTTTTAATTTTTATTTAAATCCCCACTTTCATAATGGTACTAATGAAATCAATCTCTGTTATAGGGACCAATGGGTATGAGAGGTGACTCTGGTCCAATTGGACCTGTTGGAAAACCCGGACATCCGGTAAGTGATAAATTAAAATGATCATTGTGTTACACTGTTGAAAAGTATTTATGTACAATCGCTAACATTGAATTAAATGCTTAGTTATTGGCGTGGGATTATAATCATCAATTTTGGTATCACAACGACAATAATAAAGTCCATACGTTTAAATAATCGTATCAACGGTAAATGGGATGATAACAAACAAAAATTTTTAAATTTATTAAGACATTAAACAATAATTGGGGATTTATCACAACTACAAACTCAAAAAATTATTGAATGAACCCTAATTAGTTGGTTTCATTATTCTGTCACTTGTACAGAATAACAATCAGTGTTCATTTGCCGACATTTAGTTATACCGAACGAAATAAAAAAAAAAGAAAGGTTTAATTATGGTTGACATCTATGTACCAATGCGGTATGAAATTTTTATGAGCGGAAATGTTTCATCAAACCGATATTGTATACATTCATTTATACCGATTTAAATTCCCAGTTACATCATAATGTAGTAAAAGAATCATAAATATTATGTAGATTTAGCAGAATTATAACAATACAATAGTTACGAATGATACTGTAAGTTCAACTCCACTCGAAAGAACTCTAAGTACATTTAATTGTGCTTTCGAGTACTATCTGATGTGATTTATTTTCCAATTGAACCTATGAAATATGTTCTAAATTGTAGTTCTCTCTCTCTCTATCTCTTTAACTGGCATATTTTTAAATTAGTTGCTTAGTTGATATATAATATCTGAATAATACAATAATATGAAGAACATAATTCCCCATATACCGGATACGAGTATTTAAAGGTACATTTTTAGTCATTCGAAATTAATTTAAATCAAATGGTATATTTTTATAAATAAATTTAGTTGGATAATATAAAATACTAATCCGTATTTCTAACCCTCCCCCCCATAACAGGTTTGGTCTTACTAGGTTTAACGCAATAGTGTTGTCTCTCTGTAAAACTGAATTGAGCCTAATTGTTAATTTAAAAACAAACAAGAAAATGAATTCACATTAAATCAAAAAAAAATAAATTACGATTAATTCTAAGTAGTACTATATAATATGATGGTATTTTATAACGAATTAAATGAATTTATGTTTTGTAATGAATTAGATGTAAAACACAATTTTAGTATTAAGTTATAACGAATAATTTTTTTGTATCTTTTTTTTTAAATTCTAATGAAATTATAAATTTTTTTTTAATGTATAATGATTAATATTATTAATTGTAAATTACACAATGAACAGAAAGTTGCGAAATCAATAAGAAATAATTTATCATTTTTACTTTGTTTGTTTTAACTATGAGACATATCGTATAAATGAATAATTTTACTTTCTAATTCATGAGATGTACACGTAATGGAATTTATATGTTATAAAGAATCAGATAAATGTAAATAAAATAATGTAATTATAAGTAATCGTTAAAATACATTTCATTCAAATAATTATCATCCAATTGATTAATGAGAATTATTCTAATATTTGTTTTCCTTGTTCATTATGCTAAAATAGAATTGATCAGTTTAATTTTCTTAAGTATTTCATTAGACAATAAAGTAAATGTGTTTTATGTTAGTCAAACTTCCCTGTAGTGTCTATGTCGTCAAGAAGACCATTATATACATAATCAAATGGATTTATTACAATCATTTTAATTTCACTCCGTTTTATTCCAATTAAGATCTAATCACAGTTAAAGTAAAAAATAAAAATAAATAAGAAATCGATGTTCAACATTAAATAATTATGCCATTTAATAATAATCTATTATGGATGAAATACTTATCAATATTCCCTCCTACAAATTTCATTACAAATAGAAAAATAATTTTTTTTTGATCAATTCATCTAGATAATTTTAAATTTTTACTCTAAACATATTTCTTATTATAAGTGATGTTAAACATGATGATATGGTATCTGTTTTAATAATAAACATTCGTATACAGTGCTGTTTAATTAAAATGGAACGATAATAACCAATTCAAAATACATTGAATGTTAATCAGTGCTAAAGAAATTGTTTAACTACCTGCCAATTTCAATTGACTTTATCTGTAAAAAGAAAATTAAACTAAATAATAATTTTAGTCCAATATTGTAATTAACCTTTATAATATTTAACTTGTGGTTTCCAATTTAATTTCAAATTCAATTGAACATTATAGTAAAGTGATGGTCATGTAAAACATATACCGAATACACATGTAATTTATAGGATTGCGTATTTATTAAAATAATTAAAAATTGGAAAATATGTGAAGGTATATTCCGAGGTGTAATTATAAATTGAATTAAAACTATAAGTATAATGAATCTTAAATAAAATCTTAATATAAAATGATTAAGAAGAAAAAAAAAATACAAAATTTAATCGTTTTCTAGTTAACTATTCAATTTTATTTGAAATACTAATGAAGAAATATGTTAAGGTAAATAATAAATGAATGTAAAACAGACATTTTTATATGATTCCATCCATAGTAGATTACGTACAATTTACCTATGAAAATAGTAATTAATTATGTAGGAGCTGTATATTTCATAACAAGAAATCTAAGTGAATGAGAAAATACATAAGTGAGAGCTACACATCTATGCAGATATCTGTGCGACTACCAAATTAAACAGATTCGTATCTAAACAAAACAATAGATTAGGATAAGAAATTAAAGATATTTTAATTCATTTTAGATGATGTCTATTGTAAATTAATTACAATAAAATGTAGCAACGATCAAATGGGACAGTGTTTGATACAGTAATGAAAATGTATAAAAGATTGATTAACCTCATTACATAAATGAATCAAAATGATTATTTATTTTTTAAATTTCTCAATTCTAATAATAAACCGAAATTTAATGAAGATATTTAAATGTAAAAGTAACAAAAATGCTTACCACATTAATATCCATTAGATAATTCATTTTTGTTTTTAACTATTCATAAGTAATTAATTTATTTAACAATTTGTCTGTATAAATGTAGAATCAATAACACAGATTTCCCATTAAAACAAAAACCAAAAAAAAAAAGTAAAAGAATGATTAAAATATTATGAAACAAACCATTTTAATCGAAATAAAATGGTACATCTAATTGTAAATATTGTTCTCTACTCATAAGGAAAACAAAAAAAAAAAAAGAAATCATTTAAATGTTTCATAATTCTTACAAATTGAATAATTAATTTTCTCATTATCCTAACATTGCTGTGTACAAAAGTAACGGTGGCCCATTTAATTTTATTTAAATTAAATGCCACGAATCATAACACTTTTGCCAAAAAAAAAACATAACAAAATTCTTATTTAAATAATTTAATATTCCAATACTAACACTAAATTTTTATGTAACATAGCATAACTGTATTTAGTATATTATTTGTGTAACGAATGGTAAAAGAATAATAAACAAAATGCATGTTGCATTCAATCATAATTAATATATAACATATTCTTCTAATTTATTTTAGCATTAATTGCATTTTTCGCATCTGATAATTTATTAACTACTCTGTACATTCGCTTAATTCATCACAAAATTGTTAATATAAAATTTCAATTTATTTTCTATGTAGGGTCCACCTGGTCTAGATGGAATGAAGGTGAGTTTCGAAATTCAATTATTCTGTGTATCACAATTATGAATTATCTGTTGTTGTAGGGAGCTCAAGGTGAAACTGGTATAAAAGGTGAAAGAGGTGATCCAGGACTACCAGGTACAGATGGAATTCCGGGTATTGAGGGTCCACGGGGCGAAAAAGGTGGTAAAGGTGATCCTGGTCCACTTGGAAAACGTGGTAGGAAAGGAGACCGTGGTGACAAAGGAGACCAAGGTGTACCAGGTTTAGACGCACCATGTCCTTTAGGATCCGATGGACTACCATTACCAGGTTGTGGTTGGAGACCACCAAAGGTAAGAACTGTAGTTAGTAGTTTCGCTTAATTATTTTGTTGCTTCTTGTGTGTAATGTTCGCTTATTAACATTGATAATATTAACTAAAATTAGGAAACAATAATACCAGTAATTCCGCACAAAGATTATCTACCTGATATAACGCAACCAGACAATGATGCTGATTATGATCCTGACGAGGAGGATCAAGGCGGCGATGAAGAATACGATGATTATCCAGACAATAATCATCAAATGGATTAACTAAATTAATGTAGCACAGCTTCGTTAACATTGCAGTAGACATTAACAACTAACATTTAATGTAAATTATTAGATATTTTATTATTAATTAATGGGGACATTTTTTGTATTATTTATTTTATCTTTTTTTTAAGTTAAAACTTATTAATGTTTTACTATTCTCACGTTCTGTTCAATAGGAAAAAATACGGGACTGGTTACTCGAACTTCAGGAGTTAAAGGATAACTAGCGAGTAGATGTTCTAGGCAATTGAATTTAGTTATTCGTTGTTATTATATGAATTTTGTATATACTACATATATATAGAGATTGTAATAGTAATAAAATTTTTACCTTCATATCACCACCTGAAAAACAGTTAATATTAATTCATGCTATTCTAAATCAATCAAATCATTAATGGCCTAAAATAGGTAAACTTCTCAAATGCAATATTGTGGGTCTTAGTGGAGTCCTTTAGCGCGATGTAAAGCGTCGAAATAATTTAATTTTGCTACCATTCTAATACAAAAAATCTTTTTGTTTTTTATTAGTAAAAATTAAATAATAATAAATATGGATTTGAAATAATATATAAATATTTTTTAAGACTGTGCACAACGATGAATTTAATTATAATTTATTTAATTTGTAACGGTTATTATTAAGATTGTGAAACCATGAATTTGTAAAACATATATGAACCGATATCATAACACTAATTTGTAACTACTCGTTAATGTTATGAATTCAGTTATAAATAAAACTACTGTTAAAACAAATGTGTTTTTCTATCATATCAATTCGATACCAGTTATTACGTAAAATATCATGAAATTATAAAGATATTTAGTCTTGGCGAAAATTTAGTGGTTTGAATCTTTACTATTGGTATTATTTAAAGTACTGGGATACTTATCACAAAATAAAACTTTACGTTTAATCATCTTGCATTTCGATTTGTAATTTCTAATAATTTTATTGCGAAACAGCTCTTTTCCTATAACTGAATAGCGTTTAAAACAATAAAAATTTAAATTTACAGTATCAAAAAGTAAATTTGCTTTTTGCAGGTAAAAACCCAGCAGGATACCTAGAGTATTTATCTTATATATTTGAACAACGACAAAATGGTATGAGTACACACATACGACTATATCAGTGTAATTAATTCTAATTAGTAAAAATTAAGAATCAAAATTTTACAGAATGATACAACAGCACATAATAACCAATATTACACTCGACGAGAGTCGTGTCACTTATGCCATTCTATCGTTGTACGGCAATATGTCATATTGCATACAAATTGTAAACAAAAATAAAATTGAAGAAATAGTTAAAAAAAATTCCTCGAACTAATTGGTTTGTTTCGCATCTGGCTCGGAAATTTCCATTTTTCACACATTTTATTTCTAATACATTAAATTCAATCATTATTATTCGATCGAACGTAGTTCTACTTTGTTAAAAAAGATGTCTGATTCGCAAAGTGACATGAAACAGTTCTACGAGAACCTCATTGTTATTGATGTGGGTGCTAATTTGGTGAACAAAAAGTATAGCCGCGACCTGGACACAATAATAGTGCGCGCAACAGATTCAGGTGATTCCTCAATACGATCTACGGTTTAGGATACAAATTGTATAATTCCACATAAATGTGTGTGGTGAACTTTGAAGCAACTCAAGCACAAGATTTTCCATTTTGCCTATTTGTACTTCCAATCAGTAAAACCGTGGAAAGATATGTACATAATAAATAAATTTATTATTTCGATGCCAAGAGTAGTATGGCCAACAACCTTGAAAGAATTCTACGATCCAATAAATTGGGGTCATTAATTAACTCATAAGGCAAGACAACAGCCGCATCTTCATACATACCAAGACTCAAGTGCTCATCATTCGTTAGGCAGATGATACTTGCGTACGTGAATTGAAGATGTAATCAATTTCTATATAACCGAAAATCAGAATTTTCCACTGAGAAAGAGAGTAGCATTCAATTCCATTCACATATGTATACATCATCGTTTATTTTTAGAAACATGAAAATTTCTTGTTAAAATCATATAGTTATTTTGTTTTCAAAAAAAAATGCAACGATTAAAGGAATTCCTCTTCTAACACAACTAGTTCAGCTCTTCAAATGACACAAAAATCATATTGTGATGTGTTATTTTACTGCAAATGTATACAGTATTCACATAGATGCTTACGAAATAATTTAATTCATCTAAATCATTACTCCACACCCTAATAAAACAAGGCAGTGCGATATTTTCCCTCTAATTCAATTATTTAGTTGTTATACGATCTGTACTATTGCTCATTCACACACCTTCAAAAAATCAAATTGAAGTCTCTAAGCTCTTATCGCATTGGAATTTGATTGATTGTTTGTGTTACTTTATCACTGTTGAATTTCTTATTTGAATTATTTGTTTGTATTACAGGCGTACAAAAAATTATGGTTCCAGGTACATCAGTGAAATCTAGTAAAGAATCACTCAGATTGACTAGAATATATCCCGGTATAATATATTCAACTGCAGGTATTTTAATTCTCCCAATAATATATTACATTGACACGCAGGATTACTTACCGTAATATAATTTTAGGAATTCACCCACACGATTCAAAATCAATAATAGAAGAACCTGAAAGCTGGTCAGAATTTAAAACAATAGCTCAAGCCCCAGAATGTGTAGCCATCGGACCATGCGGACTAGACTACCAACGTGACTTTTCTGAGCCAGATGTACAGAAGGATATATTTGAGAGGCAACTTAAACTTGCCGTTGATCTCAACAAACCAGTTATAATACACGAAAAGTCCGCACAGGATGATGTACTGGAAATACTAACGAAGTACGTGTAATTTACATTAATCAAAGTTCATGTAATTATAAATTACTTTCAGGTTTCCGGGAATTAAATATATTGTAATTAGGGGTTTCATGGGCAGTATTGAAGACGCTCTCAAATATATAGATAGGGGATTCTATTTAAGCCTTACGGGTTATTTATGTAAAGTAAGTATTAAGTATTAGACAATATTTTAAAGACATTAATAACATTTACATGTAATAATAATATTAAATTTCAGGACAAATCCGACACAGGTGTACGAAAACTTTTGGAAGATAAAATCTTGCCCCTAGATAAGTTATTAGTTGAAACCGATTCGCCTTTTATGTATCCTAATATGAGAGCGTCAAAGCTACCACAACATGTAAAGACTGCTATATCAGAGAGGTCGTTAATTTATCTTCATCGGTAATATTGCTGAAATTACAATCTTCTGTTGTTAAATTAATCACTAATTTTACATTGTAGATACTGTACGTTTCAAAGAAATGAGCCATGTAGTTTACCGGCCATTGTTGAAATGATAGCGGCGTTCATGGAAAAAACGCCTGACGAAGTGGCTCTAGCAACAGCCTTTAACGCCTTAAAAATCTTTGATTTATCGCAATAACTGTGATAATTTTACAACTAAATGTTATTATTATGCAACCAGTGCCTTCTATATATAAATATACATATATGTTATCATTATGCTAATTAGAGTACGCTAATAATCCGGATTATGGCAAGCAATTTTAAACGAATAGTAATTAGATACTTAGCGATAAACATATAGGTGCACCGATTAAGTTGCTCCTATTCATCTAGTATAGTACTAGTATTCTCAATTGTATGCTATTTAATTCTATTGAGAATTTGATATAAAAATGGAATTATATCGGATTGATTTTATATCTGTTGAAGATAAATGTTAATTTAGTGAATAAGTCAGTAAAAAAGCTCATGAATTAAGTAAACAATATTGTTCTCACTTTGAAATGGTGCATCGCTATATAAATATGTAAATTGTATCATAATTGTATAGTTAGGGAAAGTGCCATAACAATTGTTTCAATTCAATTTTTTTGTACAAAAATCACATTTTTTATTATAATACAATTATTTTTGCAAAATCTCAAGCCTTACGAAAAAATTTCTTAAAATTCTATTTCCATGTGTGTTGTATTACGTCTTGGGTTCAGCAGCAACAGATTCTGGATCATCCAGCCACATTTGGTATTTGTCATGCAATTGAAAATGCTTACTACAGTTGCACTGTTTGCATCTCAGTATAAATAACTTGGAATTCTGTTCACTAAACGCAATGTCTGCAGTAATACCCGGTTTCAAATTAATATCACATCGCTTACACATTGTTCTCTTTATATCCGGATGCCTAAAAATGAAACAAATAGTGTTTAAGACTGCTCAAATTCAATGTAGATAAATTATTCAACTTACATTCGTTGGACCGATTTTTTTGCAACCGATTTACATAATCCTCCGTAGTAGGAAGACAAGATTGGATTCACTTCCGCCATCATACTGGATGCCTGGTAGAGGAAGTTCATTCGCTGGAAGGCATCATTACCTTGGCAATTTTTCCCTTTCCCCGACATGTCTTTAAAACTTTTGAATGGAAACTTACTTGGAGGAATTTAAAATACAGCTCAGTTCAACAATTCACTAATTGAAGTATCTCTTATTTGTTTACTTGCTTCCACTCCGAATTCCATCTGTTGTTAGTATTGCACGATTGGGCACTTGCTATGCGTATTAATTTCAAGTAAATTATAGTATTTGTATAATTATAGTATTAGTATAGTATTATAGTATAATAATTAGGAATACTTGCAGTTAGTACTTGAATTTAATTTTCAATTGTTTGTCACAAACACCGTTTTTGATACAGTGTTGATTGTGAAACCCTTGTGCTTCGAATATGTCGATCTTCTGGTCTTCCTATACACAATCGGAAAATTTAATTTGATTTCGTTTTCTTAAGCAAATTGGTGTGCAGGAGAGCCAGAGTGCCACTAAGACAGAGGTAAATTACATGGGATTGGATCAAACTGTGGAGGGATCTCAGATTCGTCCGAATATGCGGTCAGGATACATAAAACTATACTTCAATTCATTCAAGTAACTGTTTATAAACACTTTCAACTTTATGTATTGAATAGCAGAGTTGAGGCAAAACCATATGCTTTAAACTGCAGCGTTGATACTACAGTCGAATTAATATTGAATTTCCGATGCAATTATTTCAGTCGACTAACATATAATTACACATTAATCAAATACCGATTTAGAAGCCTTTATTATTCTGGTATTAAGCTGCTTAATATTTACCAATGGAGGGAATCCCAAAATCAGAATTCGTCCAAATATGCGGTCAGGTTCTGATAAAAACTACATCTCACAACAATTAAATTTTTGCCAGCTTTTAGTTATGTTGCCGCTATTTTTCAAACAATTGACGCCTTGCAACGCTCTTTCGAATGTTGCTGAAACTGAGCGCGCCGACTATAAAATATTTTTCAAGCGTCAAGTCAAGTTAATAAAATCATTTGTTGTTAACTATAATACACTTTTGTCCAATTATTGAATCGAATTAATATTCAAAAGAAATTTGAAAGAAAGCCTAAATTAAAGTAACTGTTCAATTATCATCAAGTTAAATTAACATAACATTTGCGGTATTTGAACATCCGTTCGCATTTTATGTGACATTCGAACTCAATTATTGAGTTTGGGTTTGGCCTGCTACTCAACTCTCGCGTCAATTGGTTTGGAACAAGTTTAAATAGCGAGACTCTTAGGAGCAAGTAACAACAAGAGATTCATTTTTTCACTTTGAAATTTTCATTTTTAAAAAAATTGCTATTTATTAAAGAAATTGGATTCAATCCTGCAAGAGAACTTTGTAGAACGAAAGAAAATGTGAAATTTGAACAATTCAGTGTTGAGTGGTGATATTAACTCGGGATAGAAGCATTTAATTAGCCATTTAAGTTTGCATTTTAAGAATTTTTTAAAGAGTACCAAACCCCTCTATTAGCTCTAGCAGCAAGATAATGATGCGACGAAAAAAAGCCATTACTATATCAATTGCATGTTTTATTGTATTCAAATTGAACTTAGTGTTATGCTTCAATCAACAAATTTCAAGTCGAGGCATTGCTGGTATTGAGGGTGGATATAGTGGGGGACATTATTTAGTAAAATCCAAATTGGAGTTCAGAAATGGCCAAAACCTTAGCATAGGGCCGACCAACCACTTTCAGAGATACGATGAAAATGTTGGTGATAGCAGCCGTCATGTACGTCGTCAATTGCCGGATTCGATGAGTTCGGTGGATGAATCAGCCCAACCCAATGGCCAAGGCCAAGTGATAGTCCACAAACAGAATTTGGGCAAATCGCCAAAATTAAATCATCTAATTGTGGACCAAATGACTGGTAATATCTTCATCGGTGGTGTCAATTATCTATTCCATTTATCAGCCAATTTGGATATAATAAACACGGCAGAGACTGGACCACAAAATGATTCGTTACAGTGTTCGAAGCGTGAATGTACGTCGGGTAAGTTAACAAAACAGCTCACCGACAATGTCAATAAAGTCCTGTTGATCGACTACACATCGTCCGGTCTACTCGAATGCGGAACCGTATTCCAAGGTGCATGCAACATAAGAAATCTCCAAAATATTTCTCTAATTGAGATTGAGTCTCAGGATGCAATTGTTGCAAATAGTGAAAATGGATCAACTGTTGCATTCATAGCTGCTGGGCCGTCCGATACTGCTAGAATGCCAAATGTACTCTATATTGGAGTTACATACACAAACAATTCATTGTATCGTGGTGAAATACCTGCTGTTGCATCACGCAGCCTGAACCGTAATAATCTATTTCATTTTGCATCAACTGCAGTCACGACAGGGACCCGTGCATTTATAAACGTTGGATTACGGGAAACATATCTTATTAATTATGTGTATGGCTTCAGTTCAGAAAAGTTCAGCTATTTCCTGACCACTCAATTAAAAAGCACATCATTGAATGCACCAAAGGAATATATAACGAAACTTGTTCGTATTTGTCAAGATGATTCTCATTATTATTCGTATATGGAAATACCAGTAGACTGTATTGCAACATCGTCTGAAAATCAAATGGCAACCAAATACAATTTAGTCCAAGCTGCATATTTGGGTAAACCTGGTGCAGGATTAGCTGCCAATATGGACATAACTCCACAATCGGATGTTTTGTATGCCGTTTTTTCGGAAGGTGATGATAATAGACCAACAAATAAATCTGCACTATGTATTTATTCAATGCAAGCTATCAGACGGAAGTTTATGCAAAATATTAAGTCATGCTATCAAGGCATTGGTATGCGTGGGGTAGATTATATTTCACCGAATATGCCATGCTTATCAACTAAACTACAGACAATAAATGAAGATTTTTGTGGTCTTGATGTGAATTCGCCTCTTGGTGGTGAACAACCAATTGCAGCGGTACCAGCGGCAACTTTCGTTGAAAAAGTTACTTCTGTTGCAGCTACTCAGACAGGAAATTATACTGTTGTATTTGTTGGCACGGATAAAGGACATTTGAAAAAAATTATAGTTGAATCGGGAAGCTCTGGTTTGGAATATGCGGACATACCAATTGAAGAAGGGGCATCAATAAACAATGATATGCATTTGGACAAAGAAGCTATGCATGTATATGTAATGTCAATCCATAATGTTTATAAAGTGAAAGTTCAAGATTGTACACAGTACAAAACATGTTCTGAATGTTTGGATACAAAGGATCCTTATTGTGGATGGTGTTCACAAGAAAATAAGTGTAGTTTGCGTTCTAATTGCCAAAATGACCAAAACGATACTTTAGCTTGGGTAACATATCGAGCTGGTAAATGCACTTCAATAACGAATGTGACACCAAATCAGTTACAGCGAACAACAGCACGAACGGTAAAGAGAATTAAATTGAATAATTAATTTGCATTATAATTTTATACATTTTTATTAATTCATATTTAATAATTTTGGTTTTGGTAATCATTGTAGAATGAATGCTAACATTAAATATTTTATTGGTTTTTATTGCTATTCATGATAACATATTTAGTATGGATTTACCGTAGACGGAATCCACTTTTAAAAAATTTCAAATTGACACTAATAGACATTGCAGTTATAAATATGCAATTTGTAGGAATTTTTCATTATTTTATGTAACATAAGAATAACATAATCCACATAATATATCATATGATTGTAATCACAGATAATATCAATATAATTTTACAAGCATTATTAATCTTTGTTTTTTTAATAAGAGATTGAAATTATGGGTTTTTTTTTTTTGTATTTTCATCCATCTATAGCTGGAATTAACAATTGATCATTTACCGAAATTGAAAGAACCACTCTTTTGTGCATTTTCAACCCCTGATAAACCGCCTCTATTAACACCAGCCACATTGAAAAAGAAAGGTGTTAATTGTACAACACCACAAACAAGTCTGTTACCACAAATCTCGTCAGGAAAACGTAAGTAGCATATATTTTTTATTGTATTATATGTTGAATTCATTTGTATACATTATGTGATAATAATTGCACATTGATCAGTAAAACAAATTGTTTATGTTCCAACTGTACAATGGTTGCAAAAAAGAAAAGATTGATTAAATTCTTATATGTTTTTTTTTTATTTTTAGATCATTTCACAACGAAATTATCAGTACGTACACAAAATGGACCGGATTTGGTATCAACGGAATTTAAATTCTTTGATTGTTCTACCCACTCATCTTGTACGCAGTGCGTATCATCGGAATTTCCATGCGATTGGTGTGTTGAAGCTCACAGATGTACTCATGATACAGCGGAAAACTGTCGAAATGATATCCTTGTGACTGGTGTTAGCCGCGTTGGACCAAGCTATCGATCAGGACCATCGTTTTGCCCTACAATCAGTATTACAGACGGTAGCGAAATACTTGTAGCGGCCGGTGTAAAAAAATCAATAAAAGTCAAAGTGCATATAATTGGACAATTTATTGTGCAAACGCGTTTTGTGTGCCAATTTAATATTGAAGGTCGGGTTACAACTGTTAACGCTCAATTACTTGGTGACACTATATATTGTGATCCAATGGAATTTGCTTATACATCTCGTTCACCAAATTTAACAGCAAAGTTTGCTGTAATTTGGGGTGGCTCAAAACCATTAGATAACCCACATGATATTCATATCGTAATTTATCGATGTCGTGATATGGCCGACAGTTGTGGCATGTGTTTAGCATTACCTGACAAATATGGATGCGGCTGGTGCTCATCAACAAATAGTTGTGAAGTAGAAGAACAATGCCATAAGGATGGTGAACACAAAACAGATTGGTTAAATCGTCAACAAACCTGTCCAAATCCAAAAATTTTATCATTCCAACCGATGACTGGACCATGGGAAGGTGGAACAAATATAACAATTAATGGCATTAATTTGGGGAAGAATTTTACGGATATTTATTCAGGTGTTAAAATAGCAGGAATAAACTGTATGCCATGGAAAGATTTATATGTGGTAACCAAACAGATTGTTTGTACAGTGGATGGACCAGGAGCTAATCAATATCGTCCAGGTCGTATTGTGGTGCAAATTTCTGATTATCGTGGTGAATCGGAAACTGATTTTAAATTTGTGGATCCGAAAGTGTACAATTTTGATCCAAAGTTTGGACCTATTAGTGGTGGAACTCAAATACGAATTACAGGAAAATATTTGAATGCTGGTAGCCGTATACAGGCATTTATTGACACACTACCTTGTCAAATATTAAGTGTAGATGATACCGAAGCATTATGTCGTACAAGTCCCTCAAATAAGGGCCAAATGTCTGGGAAGCTTAAGATGCACTTTGATAATGCTGTTCGTGAATTGAGTGGAACAGGTGGAGAGGCGATGGTAAATCAATTCCGATATGTTCAAGATCCAGTGATCGAATATACTGCCAGTGGACCAATAAATCAATTAAAAACTGCTAAAGGTATACCAGCCGGTGGTATAAAAATTACTGTAATTGGTCAACAATTTGATGCAATTCAATCACCTAAAATATACGTTTATTATCAAGACAAAATATTTTTGAATGAGTGTAAAGTAAAATCAGCAATCGAAATGATATGTGACTCCCCAACAATTGATGCAGATCAAGATCAATTGTTGACATCCGATGATCCAATATTGCTTGAATATGGTTTCCAAATGGATGATGTCTTAAGTGTTCAAAATCTTTCGTTCAAATATCAACAGTTTCAATTACAAAATCTAACAATCAATGAAAACGCATTGCATGGTAAATATCCATATAGACCATTTGAATTATATCCGAATCCGGAATATTATCCATTCGAGGAGCACAAGAAATATTATACAAGTGAATACTTAACAATAAATGGACGACACATTGATAGAGCTTGCAGAGAATCTGATATCGAAGTAAAAATTGGAGATGAAACATGCAATATAACATCACTATCACGGCAACAATTAACTTGCTTGTTACCAAAAGGTCAAGAATCATCTGTCGATGAAGCACCAGTTGTAGTTCGAGTAGCAAATAATTTGAATTTTAATATTGGTGTATTAAGCTATAACCAACCGAATGGATTACAAGGACTCTCAACAAAAGCGATTGGTGGTATACTTGCCGTAGCTGTAATCGTTGTAATTGTATTTGTGTTCTTATTGGTAGCATATCGTAAGAAAACGAGCAAGAGTAATCGACTATTGAAAAATATGCAAGAACAAATGGATATTCTTGAACTACGAGTAGCAGCTGAATGCAAAGAAGCATTTGCCGAATTACAAACTGAAATGACCGATCTTACTGGTGAATTGAGCTCCGGTGGTATTCCATTCCTTGATTACAGAACTTATGCTATGAAAATTCTATTCCCATCGTATGACGATCATGTTGTCTTGCAATGGCAACACCCAGAACTTTTAAAGAAAGAAAAAGGTTTACGTCAATTTGGTCAGTTGATTATGAATAAAACGTTCTTGTTACTATTCATACGAACATTGGAATCAAATCGATATTTTTCAATGCGTGAACGTGTTAATGTAGCATCTCTAATAATGGTGACATTACAAAGTAAATTGGAATATTGTACGGACATATTGAAAACTTTATTGGCTGAATTAATTGAAAAATGTATTGAAGGTAAAAGTCATCCAAAACTGTTATTACGGCGTACAGAAAGTGTTGCTGAAAAAATGTTGAGTGCATGGTTTACTTTCCTACTGTATAAGTTCTTAAAGGAGTGTGCCGGAGATCCTCTTTATATGTTGTTCCGTGCAGTAAAAGGTCAAATCGATAAGGGCCCAGTTGATGCGTGCACACACGAAGCTCGCTATTCACTGAGTGAAGAAAAATTAATCCGTCAAATGATTGAATATAAAGTGATGACGATTTATGCTAGTATAACACAACAACAAATTATAATTAGTAATAATGATAATGTACCAACATTAACGGAAAATGTGCCCGTTAAAGTATTAGATTGTGACACCATTTCTCAGGTGAAAGAAAAATGCTTGGATACTATTTATCGGAATACATCATATAGTGATAGACCACGACATGATGAATTAGATCTGGAGTGGCGTACTGGAAGCTCGGGCCGTGTTATATTATTCGATGAAGATATGTCATCGAAAATAGACGGTGAATGGAAACGATTAAACACATTAAATCATTATAATGTGCCAGATTATGCATGCTTATCACTTGTACCAAAACAAGCCAGTTTATATAATTTAAATTTAGATAACAAGAGTTTAGATAATCAAAAATTCTTGGCCCAATATCCAACAATGGCACCACATAAATATGAAACATTAAATATGAAATATATGACTGGTGGTCAACAACAATTCGGTACGAATACATCAATTTCACCTCAATTTAGTCGTGCTGGATCACCGTTAAATCAGGAACAAACAAGTGATAGTAACGGATACAAATACTGGCATTTAGTAAAACATCACGAGGGTGATGCTATGCAAAGAAGTGATGTACGAGGTGATGGTAGTAAAATGGTTTCCGAAATTTACTTGACACGGTTACTGGCAACCAAGGGTACACTGCAAAAATTCGTTGACGATTTATTTGAGACAATATTTAGTACAGCTCATCGAGGCTCAGCACTGCCCTTAGCTATAAAATATATGTTTGATTTTCTAGATGATCAAGCAATTAGACATGGAATCACAGATCCTGAAGTGGTTCACACATGGAAGAGCAATAGTTTACCTCTTAGGTAAGATTATATTATATTACCATTAAGAAAATAAGCGTTCTAACCAATTGTTAATTGTTTTTTATTTAGATTTTGGGTGAACTTGATTAAGAATCCAAATTTTGTGTTTGATATACACAAATCAAATATAGTGGATTCCTGTTTATCGGTTGTAGCACAAACATTTATGGACTCATGTTCAACGTCCGATCACCGATTGGGTAAAGATTCACCCAGTTCAAAATTATTGTATGCAAAAGATATTCCACAATATCGTGATTGGGTTGATCGATATTATAATGACATTCGTGACATGCCGGCCATATCAGATCAAGATATGAATGCAATGTTGGCTGAAGAATCTCGGGTAAGTGTTGTAATTATGCTTGATATTTATTTAAACATAAATTTATTTAAAAATATTGAGTAGCCTTTGAGCGTTACTCAATATACCAATTGAGTGTGAATTTCCTTTTTAATGAATTTTGTGTATACCATTGTATTATGTTATTTATTATATTACCGAGTTGTATATTTATTTCCTTTTAATTTCTTTAATTTCATAATGTTCCTAATAATTAATATTGTTTTATTTCATTTTTATTTTATTTTTGCTGATTTTATTCGTCTTTTGATGGAATCGAAAATGTGATACATTATGATGAAATGGAAACAGTCACATACAACGGAATTTAACATAAATTGTGCCCTCCATGAACTTTACATGTATGCCGTAAAATACAACGAACAATTAAATGTGACACTTGATGAGGATGAGTTTTCAACAAAACAACGTCTTGCCTATCGTCTGGAACAGGTTCACACACTCATGACCCAAGAATAATTATAAAAATTTAAAAAGTAATTAATTTATATAATTAATTGGTTGTGCTGTCCCAAAATTAGTCTACAACAAATATCAATAAACAAATATGATGCCTGTTATTATAGAACGACCACAAGTTTAAATATGTTGCAATATCGTTCAATGCTAAGATTCTGAATGTTTTTTTTTTTTAGTATGGATAATGCAAGTGAAATCAATCAATTTGTTGATTGCATTTGAATAATGCACAACTAAATTATTACATTTTAATATTGTGTTTGTTATCTGTGCCCAAATATCTTCTTTTTTTTTATTGAAAAAGTGTAAAACATAAATAATATGAGTTATTGTAATATAATTATTGTATATGTTACTTAGCAATAATAATTAAAAAAAAAAACAAATTCGATTAAAAATAATTATTATTTGATTGAAATCCTCACCTAACGCTCAATGAGTTTGCATATTAATGAAAACGCTATTAGATAGTCGAAAACAAATTACTTATAATGTAATTTGTTTTAATTGAAAAATAATACATATTTTTTTAACTTAAATTTTATAATTTTTGTTATTATTAATAATAAAACCAATATCATTGTGAGAATTATTAAGTAGCTGCAAGTTAAGATAATTGTAGACATAATAATTATGGTGTATCACTAATAACAATTATTAATGGATATGAATGAGCCATTATTTAAGAGCTCTGTCTGTTTATCAAAAGTGAGTAATATACTAGTAACGAAAAAAAGAGGCAAAACAAAAGAAACATTAAAGTGTAACGGAACATCAATCTTAAAATTCCCTTGATAACAAGCGTATTCTGATTATGTGTATTTTAATTTCCTTTCTATTTGTAGTTTTATATGCATAAATGATATTAAATGTGTAATGTATAAACAAACAAAAAAATGAAAACAAAACTTTATTAGGTAAAAATAATTATGAATTACAATTAATAATTGTGTGAATGCGTATAGCTATTAGCTAATGATATTAAGATTTTATATGTATAAAAAACAAAACAAATAATGAAATGAAAACACAAATAATTGCATGGTGTTTTCTCCTCCTTGACAATTTTCAATCCTCTCTAATCATATTTTGACTACAGATGAAACCGTTTAGAATTAATAATCTAAGAATTATAGAAGAAAAGAATAAATTTAAATTCCATTTATTTTAAATTGGATGTGATAATAGTGAAAAGGAATATTTTAATAAACTGGTTACTAAATAGATAGTATTGTAAAATTACCATTAAAACATAACAAGTTTCATTACGACCAGCAATTTAAAGTAATTTTTCAAATCATTGAATGATATTATAAATTGCAAATTAATACCAATTGACTTCGTCACATATATCCTTTTGTATGTGAATAATTCAAATGAAACTATAGTAGATGCATTTGATTTCATTAAAATAATTATAATCGATAATGTAAATGTCAAAGTATGTTGGAAAGAATTGAAGAACTTTAAAATTTAATAATATATTTTGTACTCGTAAAGACTGAAATGAGAATATTTGTAAAAATGAAATGAAATACAAGAATTTGATTTAATTAATAACGTTTCATTCGATGAATATAATGTTGTGAATGTGTTTTTTTTTTTTAAATTGTAAATCACTTTACTATTAAATTTAACAGATAACTCAATTTCTATTTTATAATCATAATTTATCTAATTATGTAAAATAACTAAATAAAAATAAAACAATTATTATATAAAATGTATAATAATTTGAAACTACCTAATTTTATATGTATAAAAATGTATTTGATCTTCTATTTGGTAACAATTTGAGATTAATATGAATTTAATAGAATTGTGTACTTCAGCCTACACACATCCATCAAAACAAAAATATATTCATCTACAATGGAATTCATCTTTGTTGATAATTATTCTTACAATATTAAAAAAAAAAGTACCAAATATTTAATAAAAATAAAAAATCCCCTTATCAATGAGTGAAATTAATGATGGTTGCATAATCTTAGCTAACAAACACTGCTTGGAATTGTAATAATAAGTTATTTATTGATGGCACTATATAAATGAGTATTTTCAACTGAAATAATAATTGTTTTGTTTTAAATTAAGCCGATTACAGTCATTGCGAACTTATGATTATGGTTATGAATTAAGAGATTAAACAAAATAAAAATTAAAAATACAATAAATTTACATATCTCCGCCATTTCAAAGGTTTACTAAATATTAAGTAGAAAATATTAAAAAAATGAAAACAAAAAAAACAAAAACAAGAATTATAAATGTTTGTATTTCCGCATTAAAAAAAAAATTCATTTTCTCGCCCCCTGTGATTTTGAATGAATTATCTACAATTTACTTATAATCATTAATGTGAATGTTAATATTTTATGTGATTTGCATAAAGTGATTTTATGTATATGTTAATGGTCTGCAACTAAATAAAGAAAGATGCTTTTTCACACATCATTCGAAATAACTATAATCAATTGCTAAAAATCGTATGAAAACAACATAAATGAAAATCATTTAATGTTATAATGGATGTATGAATTTATATTAAATACAAAAACTATCTGATTGGGATTTATTCATAAACTAATAAGTTTGTTGTATAATTTACTATCGTAATGTGAGGAGTGTATCATGCATTGAATTGTACTTTTAAATGCAATTATGCTTCCATTGTCTTACTATCGACAACGATTTTCGTTTTTATAAATTTATTATTAATGCACTCGACCACCGTATTTGCCCAATTAACAAAATTCAAAATATACTCTCATAAACACACACAATTCAATTACCAACATAGAAAATGGTAATGACATTAAACATACTTGATGTTGAGTCAATCTATATATAAAATTAATAAATGTAATTTTTAGATGATAAATTGAAATAGGTGACATAGAAAGTTTATTCATAATCGATGTGAATCATTAAAATTTCAATTGAATGGTATGAGAAAATTGAAAAGATTGAATAGAAAATGAGGTAAATTTTAACTGAAAACTACATTAATTATAAAATAATGTTATTATACAATGAGGTTGTGTTTAATAAATCAAATTATTCAATGAATACCAAAATCAGAGTGATTAAAAATCCATGCATATGCAAAATTTAAAAAAAAGAAATAATAAAAATAATTAATTTAGAGTCAGCAAACATTCATTGTGTACAATGAATCACTTAGAGTGATGACTGAATTAAACATTCCACCAAAATATAAAATCAAATATAATAGAAAAGCTTCGTGTTTTTTAATAAGCCATTGTTGTTTTAACATCATGAATATTATGTATGTATGTATGTATGTTGTTTAAAATTATAAATGTAATTCCAATATTATTTTTAAAATATATTTTTCTTGATTTATTAAGTTAATCATTAATGGTATCGTAATACTTTGCAATGTTCATTCAATTTAATTTAATTCGTATACTTGTGGATTTTCGTGGATCACGTACAGATTCAAAATAACTTATAATAAAAAGAAAGTATAAAATCCCGCCGTAAAAATTCGTAGGTAGAGAAATTATTAACAACAATAAAAACTAAGAAAATTACAGATGAATACATACCCAACTAATATGAAACGGGCATAATTATTAATATTGAAATGATAAAACATGATGGAAATCATATTGTACATATCGTATCGATTGTAATTGTGTATGTGTAATATGTAGCATTAAATTATTGATTTAGAATGAGAACTGTTTAATTGCATTAAATAATTACGTTAATCGTATTCGATTCGGATTCAGTTTATATCAAATTTCAAATGATTAGTAGTGTTTAATGTACGATATTTTTTAATTTATTCTTATTTTTTTGTATTTGGAACAGTAAACGCGTATAACTTATCTATGTAAGATATCATTCCTATAATAATTTAAGTGAATTTCTAAATGAATTTATTTAGATTATTTTTTATTTAAAATCAATATGTAAACATTTTATAAGACGTTCAGATGCATTTATTTCACTAACATAATACCAATAAAAATATAACTATAATTGTATTTTTTTACTTGAAATATTAGATATTAGCATAAATATTTACGTTTTCGTTTTTAAATTACCAACTAATAAGTATAATGTAATTAAAATAATTAAATAACGAATTGTTTACCGGCAACAAAATAAAGAAAAAAATAAATAAAATTTAATTACTTTCCATATAAATTAGGTAACACCTACCGTAGGTAGAGAATAAAGTCTTGTCGGTTTATGATTACGATCGGAAAATTATTTACATCAAGTGTACATAATCATACACAGGATCAAACACACATGCAACTAATAGTGGGTTTTTTAAACGAATAAAATAAAACTGAAATTAACATTTTGAGTCAAATTATAAATTAATTAAATAAATTTATTTAATTATGAAGAATAATGGAGCGAAAAACAATTAACCATAAAATTAATTCTATATGCATCATAATAAACTAAATAAAAATATAAATTGCTGGATAATCTATTTCTGTCTGTGTGTGTGTGTGTTTGTTTAATAAAAATATTTAAATAATTTATAATGAAAATGATAAAAAAATAAATAAAACTTAATGTTGTGTTTTGTGTAGTTTATGTCACCAGAATGGAAGTTAGATAAATGCAAATAAATTAAAGCAAAAATGGAATTAAATATTTATGTACTATGTAGTAGACAAACCAACGAATTCTGGATTACCATCAAATCGACAACAAATTACAATTTTTAACGTTAAAGAATTTAATAAATTAACCAATTAATTTCTCAACAATTAACTAACAATAATGATGAATAATGCAGAATGCAATCGCTCATCTCTTTTGTACACCAATGGAATTAGAAAATATTAATTCATAATATAAATAAATAAATTCTAATCGAGTAATCATATTCTGGATTTATTGTTAAGATTTAATGAAAAGAAAAATAAATTACTTTTTACGATAATGTTTTTTATATACTGACAAAATACCAATTCATGTTAATGGCAACTGTATTCCATTTTTTTTTATTTTAATTTTAATCATTTCCATTAAATCAGTTAACGAATATTAAAATTTAAATGTATGAAAGGTAAAAGAGAAAAATATTGAAAATAAAAATGATTAATCAATAAATTACCATTACCAATTTTAATATTAATTTATTCACTCACTGTAAGGTATTCTTTAATGTATTACGAGAGGATTAATAAATAAATATAAAACAAAATACGAATACAATATACTATGAAGTGTAATATTGATATTAAATTTCATAATATATTCGAAACAAAGAATTAAAAAAAAATAAATTATTTGAATATAATACTATACGAGAGGCAACAACATTTTATTTGTATAAAAAAAAATGATAATAAATGTAATAAAATGATAAAAACATAACGTACTGAGTTTATCACTTTTCGTTCAACGTCCTTTGCAAAAATTTTCACTTTCATCATCCTAGTTCCATTTCATAGTTCCAATATGTTTACCACTTTATGTCTGCAAACGTATGATAACGATTGCTTTATTAGATGATTTAAAATGGTAAAAAAAAAAAAATAAAGAAAGGAATTGACACCGTATTGATTCTTGTTGACAAGGAGTCTGCGTTGTATTTTTTATTAAATAGAAATACCACACAAGTAATCATTTTATTTAAGTGTAACATCCGTTCTGTGAAACACTTGTTACACAAACTGTGAATTTTCATTCATGAGATTTAGTGAATTCTTAAATTATTTCTCATTTAATTAAATTCGTGATATTAGCCAATATGAATCAATCCATTGATATTAAATTTGATTCAAGAACCGTCATTACAACGATCATTTATTTCTCTTTGTTATTTGATAATATTCTTCTAACGGTTATCGGTGAGTGTTGAATTCTCTGAAATTAAGAAAATATTTTCATCATCCCATATCGGTGTCCATTTCAGTGCCAATTTTACCAGATTTAATTAGTAATATGAATGGTGATGATGACAAGCTATCTGAATTACCTGATATTATTTACTATAAAAATTTAAAAATGCATACTGTATCAAATGTATTAACTGGCATTACAATTAATGTAACCGATACCAATTTAATTACTAATAAATTGAATATGACGAACAGTGAAGGACCAGTTGGGAATATATTACGTGATGAGAATGCTAATATTGGTATTCTATTGGGCATTAAAGCGATTGTCCAGTTAATTATAAATCCAATTGTTGGCAATCTATCAACCAAAATGGGATACAAAAAGTTGATTGTATTTGGCACATTCTCCTTATTATTAGCATCGATTGGTTTCTTAGTTGGTGAATCATATGTTGCATTACTGTTAGCTCGTGCCACACAAGGAATCGGTTCAGCATGTATAGGAGTCTGTGGAATGAGTCTAATCGCAGAGGCATGAGTTTACTTATGCAAGTAATTTCCATATTTAATGAGTATAATATTTCAGATGTATCCGGAAGAAGAGAAACGATCAAAAGTAATGGGAATCACTTTAGGCAGTATTGCACTTGGTGTATTGGCTGGCTATCCATTTGGTGGTGTTCTATATGATTTAGTTGGTCGTAGAACACCATTCGTTATACTCACGTGTTTAATAGCAATTAATTTGGGTACGGTCTAAATGAGTTATACATATGTTGTTCAATTACAAGAAATAAATCAGATTAATCATTTGTAGGTTTTCAACTTTATTTTATGGACTTGGAACAAGAAAATGTGGCTAGCTTATCGATTTCAACTGATTCGATGCTTACAATTTGGCGAATTTTTGTGAATAATGAAGCGATTTTTTTAATTTGTTTTAGTATATTTCTATCGACCTCTGCTATGGCAACTCTTGAGCCATGTCTTCCAATTTGGCTTATTCGTAATCTTCATCCTGAGGTAAATTAACTGTGATAAATCGTTTTTTTTTTTTAAATTAATAGCTTTGAACCTAATTATTTATAGAAATGGCAATTAGGCACTGTGTTTATACCAGATTCGTTCGGATATTTTATTGGAGCAAATTGCTTTGGTTCAATTGCATTTAAGTATGGACAAATAAAAGTGTCAATAATTGCAATAGTAATTGTTGGAGTATCTTGTATTATGGTACCTCGCTTAACAATCATTTGATACAAGTATTCCACTTAACATTATATACATATGTATTCACTAGGTACCATATGCAACAACAGTCAAGGGTCTACTATTGCCACATTTCAGTCTTGGTCTTGGAATTGGTACAATTGATTCTGCACTTGTTCCACTGCTGGCTAACTTAATGGATATGTACAACGAAGATATCGCAGGTGGTTCTTTATCGTTACACAATTTCATACAAATCGATTTTCTTTCTTTTTAACAATTCTATTAAAGAATTGATTTTGTAATTTTCTATTTGAATAGAAATAAATTCATGTTCACATTATGGCTCATTGTATGCCATTCAACAAACGGCGGTATGCTTAGCATATTCACTTGGTCCAATATTAGGAGGCGAAGCAGTTGAATACATTGGTTTTAGACCATTAATGATATTTATTGGAGTGGTTAATATTCTTTATGCGCCAATTCTCTTTGTTCGTTTACTAAATCCACGGGTAAATATAGTCAATGAATATATTTAAAATCTTTAATTAAATTAGATACATAATAAACTTTTATTAATAGACGAAGATACAGGAAAATGGAATGCCATTGACTGGTACTTATAAAGGATTAGTTGCCAGCAACCATGATTGTCGAGATAATTATGTGCGACTGTATAATTCAATTGATTAAAATCTATTGTAATGAAATCACTAGCATAAACGATTAACTTACGTACTATCAGTTGAAAATTGAATTGATATTAAATAAAGAAATTGCTTTTGGCAGTTAGAAAAAACAAATGAAAATTCTCATTTACTATTCCCGTTGGTAACACTATTCGAGGCATTTACTGGTCAAGTAAAATTCTTCACAGTGATCTACTAAATTGAATCCAAAGAGTTTCATTTATTCCATTTGAGTAAACAATTTATTATCACTTTAAACCATAAGTAACATTTTCGTATACAATTTTGTATGAATGGGTTTCATGCACGCATAGCTTCATACTTTAGAATCATTCAATGATAATACCACTCTATCATGTAATTTACTTTATTTTTAATTATTTGTATAATCGAAGCAATATAGTCCTATGTCCTAGTTAAAATGTCATAATTTATAATAATTTTAATACAAATAAATTATTATAATACACAAAATTTATTGCTACGCGCTAAAAGCAATTCTTTTTTTTATATAAATAATTTATATTTTTTGTAAAATAAAATTTTTTTGATACGAAAATTAAAATTATCCAAAAGTTTAAAAGTAGTTGCATTTAGAAAACAATTTTTAGTATGAGCAATATAATTTAATAAAAAAATAAAAAAAAAAAGTAACAAAAAATTAAAAAAAATTAAAAATAAAAATTGAAAAACGTACAAAATCTAAACCAATATGCCACGAAGAGTTGGTAAGTGATTAATGCACAATCGCTTGTAGCTACAAGTAATTAATAATTGTAACTTTTAGGACCGGGACCGGGAGCATACATTCTACCGCCAACCGTAGGATTTGAGAATCATGATTTGCGTAAAGATAGGAAACCAGCATATTCATTCGGTGCACGTGTACCAACAAAAATGAAAACATTTGGTCCAGGACCAGGCGCATATAACTTATCGAATCGGGTGAATCGTTTTGGGCCGGACGGAACTCCAGCATTTTCATTGGGACCAAGGCTCCCAGGACTTAGTTAATAGATTGCTAATTGCTCAAATTAAATCCACTGATTACTAAGGTACACTTATATGGTTTCAGAAATTGAAAGAACCCCTGGTCCAGGAGCACATGAAAATCATCTATCGCCAATAATGAAGGGTAGACGACCACCTGCATTTAGTATTTATGGACGATTAAATACTCTGACTAAACAAAAAACACCAGCTCCTAATGCTTACGTTTACAGTGTTGACTACACTAAACCAACGAAACCAGCATTCAGCATGTAAGCATTTTCTCATTTACGTATACTAAAATTCAATAATAAAATGTTTTAACATTTCTTTGGCTACGTTTAGAGCACCACGGTTACATACAAAGATTGTCAGTCAATCGCCAGGTCCTGCTGCTTATGGTGAACCAAAAACAAATTTCACACATAAATCAAGTCCAAGCTTCTCATTGAAAGGCCGTACTCCATTGCTTACGACTCGTGATAAGAAACCGGCACCGAATGCATACAATTTGCAGTCACTAAAATTGGACACGGGCCCATCTTATTCGTTTGGTATGCGTGTGGAAAATGCGATCCCATATATTGTGCCAGCTGATAATTGTTAATGTAATGTGAATTGCTGTAACGGAACTTGTATGTTTCTTATACGTGTGGCGGTGTTTTACAGATAGCAGTTAATCGTGAATTTTGGCAAGGAAATTATTTTATTCCAATTAGTGAGGACGTAGTGCTCCCGCCAATTGATAACAAATCGGTTTACAACTTTTTTATAATTCTAATAACCGTTTAAATTCATGTTTACTACATATTTACCTACATTTTAACGAAAGCCGACAATAAAGTAACTTATCATTTTATATTCCATAATGCGTTTCATTTTTATAAATTTGATTAGTTTAAAAAAGCTTTTCAAACAAACAGTTATTTGGTACTACATGCATATAACCAAAGTATCACTCTTACTTTTTTTTTAGTAAATAAGTATTTGTTTTATTTATACCGCGTCTAAGTTGTGATTTTAACATACACATAAAGATTCTTTCTTTTGCCACTGTTAGTTCAGTTCAGGAATTCAAACAAAATTGAAGCAAATTATTCATTTTCTCTGAGCGATATGATTACTTATCGGTTGAGTGTCGTTATTTTAGTGATTCAATTAATTCCATTGATTTTAGGTATGTCATTATATTCAAAATACATTCATATTTGGAGATACAAAACCAAAAATTATTATAATGAAAACTTTCTATATCGTTTTAATAAATTTCATTCAAAATAACAATATGCAGCTCTCTCATGTATACCTCGTATCTTTGATACTGGCATAGTTTGTGTATGCAACGCTACTTATTGTGATACATTGGACAATGTCAACACCCCTACAACAGGCAAAATAACAATATTGACTTCGAGTAAGGTATTTCAATTTCATTGAATTATTTATATAACTACCATTACGATTACATTTAATTAATTGTAGGATGGTTATCGTTTTAAATTAACGGAAGAGAATTTTGACAATCTGATTGAACGACATCATTTAGATGATGACTATAAGCAGGTTTGATACTGTAATAAAATTGCTTTTGATTTGATTATTAACACACGATATATATGAATGTAGGTATTGTTAGTAGATAACACTCGTCAGACGTCACGCATATTTCCTTTTTTTCCGGTCAAAAGTCCATCTAGGATAACTGTGAATCGACAAAAAGCGTATCAAAAGATTTTAGGTTTTGGTGGAGCCTTTACTGGTGCCGTTTCGTATTTATTAAAAAATATTGATTCAAATTTAGCATCACACTTTTACAAGTAAAATTTTTATTATTATTATTTTGTTGATGAGTAATAGAATTATAATTCTAATAGTTCATATTATTCGCATTCTATTGGAATTGGGTATAATTTTATGCGATGGACAATTGGTGGAAGTGATTGTGACACATCACCATGGGCCTATAATGAACTTCCGATTAATGATTTACAATTAAGTAATTTTACTCAACTTGATTCCCGTGATGTAGAAAAGGTAATTAAAAACTAATCATTGTAAAAGCAGTTAAACAGGTATTCAATTATATTCATAGGTGAAACAAGTGAAAGAACTGATAAAAGCAACTGGAAATGATAATATTAAGATAATTGGTTCTGCCTGGAGTTCACCCAAATGGATGAAAACAAATGGACAGTGGAATGGAAAGAGTGCACTAAAAAAAGAATATTATAACACTTGGGCACAATACCATTTACGGTGACTCACTAAACCATAGAAGATTTATGTATTCGAATTTATAGTATCGTGACACAACACATTTTAGGTTTTTACAATTGATGGCAAAAGAGAATTTGACATTTTGGGGTATCACAACTGGTAACGAGCCATTAAATGGTAATATAGCACACTATTTTATTCCTTTCATGAGTTTGGGATGGTCACCACAAGATCAAGGAATTTGGTTAAAGGAAAATTTGGGTCCAATCATTCGAAATTCGGAATTCAAAGATCTTAAAATTCTTGGACCAGATGATCAACGTTATGTTCTACCATTATGGTTCAATTTAGTTAGTTTGATAATGTATGTTAGTTCCAAGTAGTTAAACATTGCACTTTATTTTAGATGAATTCAGTATCTCGAAATTCATCATCATACTTGGATGGAATTGCTGTTCACTGGTATTGGGATAAATTTATTTCACCATCATTCATGGATGTAACACATAATGAAAATCCGGAAAAATTTATTTTAATCACTGAATCTAGTTTAGGCGACAAACCATGGGAAAAGAAAGGCCCAGTTTTAGGAAGTTGGGATCGTGCCGAACATTATATTTCATTGTACATGCAGGTCAGTTTAAAGTATTCGAGTCTTTAATTATAAACAACTTCTTATATAGAATTTAATTTTAATATGTAGAATTTAAATCATTGGGCAAATGGATGGGTTGATTGGAATCTAATGTTAAATGAAATTGGTGGACCCAACTATGTGAAAAATTATCTGGAAGCAGCAATCATTTTAGACAAAAGTATTATGGTAATTTGCTATTTGGTTGAACTAAACTTACTAATACTGATATTTTATAGGCGGACAAGAATTTTATAAACAACCAATTTATTATGCGATTGGACATTTTTCAAAATTTTTTACTCCTGATTCTGTACGAATTGATACAAAAACTAGTGATTCAAACATTGAAGTGGTCGGTGTTAAACGTCCAGATGGTAGTATTGCTACTGTTATTTATAATGGGTAAGAAATATTATGTGGATTAATAAGATTACTTTGTTATGATACTTTTACTATTTGTTTTACACATATAGCCATACATCAGCCGTTAAAGTATTATTTATCGACGAGTCAGTGGGCCAAAAGGAAATGGAATTTCCTGCAAAATCCCTAAATACATTGATATATAATTAAAAGCGTAATCGTTGGAATAGTCAAGTAGAAATTAGTGTGGTTGACTGAATTATAAAATTCTTCAAATGACACGTTTAATAGATTAAAGTCAATTAGCTGTAAAAGTATCAGTCTGTTAAAGATATTGTCAGATTTCAGAATATATTTATCCAACAGTATTTTCCAAATGAAATACAAAATCACAAGTTATGATTATGCTGTAAAAGTACTAGAGTAATGACAATATATTTCGATGCAGTTCATCGAGACTGTATTCTTGTCGAATACAGTATCTATTACAATTAACAACGACATTTTTAAATAGATGAATGAATATAACTAAAGTATTACTGGAACTAAAGGGATAAGAAATATTAAATTGATTAAAATAAACTGAATATACATCGAATATCCATTATTGTTAAATAACATTTTATCTTGTTACTGTTAAAGGAAACTTAAGTGCCGATTATAAACTCTCCAATGAGTGGTAAATATTACAGCTGAATGATATGTTAACGCTTAATTGAGATCCAGATGCTGTGCTCAAATGATTCTAAAGGGACTCGAATTACAAATGGTGTTAAATTATCCAAACATTAAAGATTCGGTTCCGTTTAGTTGTTACAGAACTGATTAGGTAACTGATTCAACTTAAATTATGTCATAAATAGTGTCATTTTATTCCCGACGGCACACTTTAAAAAATAAATATTATTGAATGATAGAAGATTCCCCGTTATACGTAAAACATCTATTTAAATTAAAGAATCTAAAACTTCTTAATTCACAAAATAAAACAACGAATGTTTCAGAAAAGAAAAAAATATATTCTTTTTTAATATGTATCACTTGTTTATGGATTTTAAGATTGTTAATAGCATTTTTTTGTTTTTAGAAAAACACTTAATAACTTGCCACGAGAAGAAAATCAGTTTTATTCGGTATGTGGTATATTGTTCTTGATCGTTGTGCCTATGCTGGGATTATTAATGCTTTGCACTATCAAATTGAGACATTCCAAACTAGATCCATTTAATGTTTCAGCTGAATTAGATACTGTAAAAACGGTGTTTAGAATTGATAATAAATTGATTATCCGATTTGAATAAAATTGATCAGTAAATATCACCACTCACTTGGTATTGGTGTGTACTTTGAATCATCATTTCCTGTTAAATGTATTCCATCCTTGCCTGAGAAATTTCCTTTAGATCCGTAAGACTGTAAATACATATACGAAAGACAAATTTCAATTAATTATGATTTCAATGTTTTATTTAATACAGTATTTTTTTTTCTCACTTATGTGTGTAAATGAAAAGTCATAGAACCGTATGGTTAATGCCGATGTACTATCTAAAAACTAAGAAGGATTCTAATTATATCCATCTTATTAATGCATAATTTTTCTGATATAATGTATGTAACTAAATTTCTATTAATTAGCTTACATGGATTTTACAAATAAAAAATTTGTTATATTATTCACTTGGTATTTTGCCAAACATTAGTTTTTATAAAAATTTATCCGTTTGAATTAAATTAATTATAACAAAAAAAAAATAAAATAAACGAATTGAACTACTACTCTTTTATGGCCCAGAAATAGAGAGCAAAATAAATATGTAGTAAGTGTATAATGTGAGATGAAAATTTATGCAGAATTATGCTCAGCTGATACAAAGTAATTGTTACCTATGAACTATGTCTATCATATATTTTATTTACATTTGTAACAACTCTGCTATTCACAAATAATTGTAGAAATCAAAAGAAATTTTATATAAAACATTCACTTAATCCAAGGAACTTTGTCTCCATAGAATTTCTTATATTTTTGTTTCAATATTGTAATGGTTACAATATGTTATATAATTTACTATGTTTACCAGCGATAGATTTCTTTTGATCTATCTACACATCCTTTCAACATTATCATAATATTGAGCATTAAATGTGACATTTATACATTAAATTAACCGCTAATTACTGGTTGATGTTAAACTCTAACTATGATTGTAAAGGCTTAAAATAATTACAGATGGAAATAATATCCTAAGATTTCCATTTCAATTGAGTAGTAAATGATATGAATTAAAATTATAATCTCAAAATAAAATCAACATGATTGCATTTAATTTAATAGCAATATAAAATTTCATCTTCGGATTGGTTTCATAATGATACAAAATTTTTGTCAAATACAATGAACAAATTAACTATCATTAAATTCGATGAAAGGAGATTTCATCTTTCCATCGACCTACAATAGTCAACAGTTCCACCGGCCATATAATCACACATTAAAATTAACGATCAACATTGAAATTTTATAGCTCAGGCAATTTGTTTAACAAACTATTCAACATTTCTATGTTTAACATGGAACGGGAAAAACAAGAATAATTTAAAAGTGATACATTTTCTATTCAACCGTATGATACCGTGGATCCGAAATAAATTGATTCAATAGGATCACTCCCTCGCCTAAAATAAGGTAGCTTACTCAAAAACAAAACATACACATCTTGTGCACAGAATTTTATTCATATCGATACGAACTATAAATCAAACGAAAAGATCTAGGGGGATTATCCACAATATCGTTGATTTTCATCGTATCCACTTAGGAAACATGACATTAAACTGAGTCAAAAAAGAACAAAAATATTAAAAGAAAATGAAAATCAACTGTGTACCGTTACCGTATACAAGTATTTATATAAAATTTAAATTCGACTATAGACAGAAACTACCTTATCCAGCCTTAATATAATAATGAGAAAGAACAAAACACTTTTGCTAATAATAGATTGAAAATGTCTAATAAATATGAATGTTTGAAACATTAAAACACTTTTGAATATCATTCTGTTTATTTTATTTTCACAATTTGATAGCAATCGAAATGTTAACAGTTAAATTTGCGAAAGATAAAATACAATGTTAAATGGAATAATAAAATTTTCATTCAAATAACTCAATTATTGTTTTGACTTGTTATTTCCTTTTGTATTTAATTTACATAACGTCCAATTGAATATAGTTTTTTATGATTTTATGCATCTGATATCTGCTAGTATCAAATCTGAATGCGACACTTTATAAATCAATTAATAGTAAAAACCGTCGACTTACGTTAAACCAGTGGTGGTTTAGAATTTAATTTATGATATATTCATATCTAAATCATTTTTTGTAATGTCTTTCATCCAACAGTTTCATTTCAACTATTCATCATAACTAACAAATCCAATAACACATGAGACATATTATTAAAGAGAATTAAAAAGTACTGTCACACTTAATCGGTATCACTCCACACTTTTCACTATTTTTATAATCTTAATTATATTAACCGGGAGTAATCACTTTTCCCTATGACCACACAAGTAGCATATAGCACTCTCCTTCTCTACATATCCATCTGCTAGATGAAATTATATGATTTACATTACATATGATATTCTAATAATAACATTTATTGAACTATTTTTTTATCTTTAAAAGTTATGCGATCATGCATAGTGTGGTCCATGGTATATGCATAAATAAAAGTAATAATTTCATTAGTCAAAGGTAATAAATATGTCACTTCCTTCATGACTTGTATACTCATCAAGTTTTCCACTTTCGCTTTTATCACAATTGTGAACTATAAAATGAATTTAACTTGACTAATATGATTAAATCATTTGTAAATTAATTTAGACTCTTTGGTGTTATCAAAACGACAACAAATTGTGCAGTCAAAAAATAATCATTTTGTCAAGTGATTATTCATTCAGTAAAATATTTTAGTAGTTGAAGTTAAGAGATTAAGTAATAAAATTCAATTGCAATTGCAATTACAAATGAAATCACTTACCATGTAATCACCAATTGAATGTATGTTTAAAGTTTGACTTTGTTGATCCGTTATGGAAGCGGAATCCTTAAAATATTACACAGTCAATTTAATATCAGTGGACTAGATAGTGCGAATAATTTACCTGTAACAAATCTTCTAAACTCTCTATGTATTCAATAGCATTTCTCAATATTTCAACTTTTGGTAGTCTTTGATTTGGATTTGAACTCGTACGACGTTTTAGTATTTCGAAGGCTTCATTCACCTGTAATTTATTCAAATTCAATATAAAATCTATTCAAGATTAAAACATTGACGATTAATGGTACTTTTCTTAATCGTCGTCGTTCTCTAAGTGTGGCTGCCTTTCTTCTGTCCACTGCTACACTTTTTTTCTTGCAAGCTTTACAGGCCCATGTCAAGCATGGCCTTAATTGTCCCGATGAGCAGGTAATTGGTGCCAAAACATGTTCTTCTGAACTTAAACTGCTACTCTCCTCATTATCACCTAAATTTTGTGTATCCATTGAATCACATAACTTGTTCATAAAATATTTAATATCATTTGTTGATGATGAATAATAATTACTGTCTCGTAACATATTTCCACTTGATTTTTCACAAAATTTATCATCTTGATATCCATAACTTAACTTATCATTATTTTTACTATTATTTTCTAAATAACTGCACTTCATTATTATTTCGTTATAAACACCATCTATGATATGTAATTACTATTTAGTTAATATAAACACCAATAATATAATTTATTTATTTCTTATTAAATGATGTACGGCAAATGATAAAATAAATAATAGTTTCAATAATTTTCACGTAATTGAATTCGTATAATTTTATTAATAACTAATCCGTTAAGAATAATAACTAATTTACTTTAAATTTGTTTATTCCTTAGCTAAAAAAATACATTCCTTTCTGATACCGTTGGTGTGACAAACTAAATATTATTATCTATCTGTTTTTAATTCTTTCAAATTCATTCACTCCCTGAGCAGTTAATGTCGGCCAAAAATAAATTTTGTTTCTTAAGATGCACCATCCCACTAGATAAAACCGATGTAGATCAGACAAAAACGAATGTGGCTAGATAAATTTGATTTGGCTATTGTAAACTGTAGGTGGAGTCAAAACGTAAAATATTGGCGATCCTAACCGTTAACATGAAATAAAATTCTTTAATGAAAATGAAAGTCATAAGTGACACTGATCCCATAATATGATGATTAGATATTCTACATAAGAAATAGATATCTAATACAATGTTACAATATTTATTCAATATTTTCAATATTTATTCAATATTTGTATTAACTATAATTAAGTAATACCATTTAATAATTATTACACTACTATTTGCTTCATTTTAAAATTTAAATCTATTAACATCAGTTTTATTTCATTTTCGGAAACATTTGTAATGTTTTGAAATGACCAAACTGTATAAATGAAATAATCTGTTGTTACTTTGTAGTGGTATCCTTTTATTTAACTGTCAAAACTGAATTTTAATAAATCACTAACGAAGACCAAATCCGTTAAAAATAATCTATTATTATTTCTTTTAAATTTCATTCATAATAATCACTAACATATGTAATTCTAAACCATAACATGAAGATTTATTTAGTCAATTTACTTGAATAGAGATGGACCAAAAATTATTTCCATTACCACGCCACAGATTGTGTTCTGGGCAACCGCAGAACATCATACATAAGATCCGTCAATTTCAAAGGACCTTTGAGTCAGTACACTTTTCAATCATAACATCAAATTGTCATTTACGATTCATAACATCAACTAAAAGTTACATTTAGACATCATTTGAAATTAATTACAAAGTATTTTTCAGTATTTTATACATATTTATTCGTATTGTATAAATTTAATTGCAATTATTTTAGTACATAAAAGTTGTACAACAGATGTAATAAACAATATACAGATACAAAATACAACATACAATTCTTAAATAAATCTCTTGTCAAGGTCATTGTTCTAATAAGTATACTGAAATCATCAATCTTTTAATTTAGTGAATGAAGTAACGAATAAACATATTGACATTTATTGCACCATTGTTGCAGTCAACAAATACAATGTGGTACTTAGCGTAGATGATGCAATCTTGCAGTCGTGTTACTTTGATAGCTTCAAGTTTAAAACTACTGTAAAGATACTATACGTCTGTTCTTAGATTTATTTCAGATTATTAAGTGTTTTTAGTATACAAATTTGTATTGAATCTAATAGTGGGGAAAGTCATTGAAGTTTAATTTGGCGATTCACGTGTATTTACTTTAATTTAAAATCCTAATATCTAATAAAATGGATTGAATCAAATTTGCACATTGTTTGTATGTATTAAACAGGTTTGACTTTCTAAATGCGAATTCGTATTTTTTTATTCAATTCTATTAGGTAAATTTAGTGTGAATGAAAATTTTGTTTAGAAATGAATTTATTTGTGTGTGTGGCATACTCCTACATTTACTTATATGTGAATATAAACCCGTTACAAAGTTAGATATTTATCATCAAGTGAATTGATGATTGATAACTATATTATGTAGATTGTGGAGACTAGCAATAAAATGAATTTAAACAGTTGAATTTAAATCAAACGAAGTTATATAGCCACAGTACACGAGTTGATAAACGAAATTGATTATAAAACAAATATTTTTACGGTTTTATTTTTTTTTTCGGTCTATTATGTAAATAATTTAGTGGGATTTCAGACAAATATCAAAAATAAACCGATTGAAAACAAGACATTGAAAATAGCATGAGAATAACAAAGTTTATACTGAGTAGAGCATGCTTATTAGTTAAGTTTTTAATTTCATGTGTTAATTGAAATACCTAGAACTCATTAGGAAATCATACAGTTTGATTCAGTTAGTTCGAATTGGCCGGTTTAATAGTGTGACCATAACAAAAAAAAATTGATCCACCATTTAACAATTAAATAGTATATGAGGAAAGTTATATTAACAGACGAATGTGTCTCGTGAAAATGTAAAATAATAACAGTATGACGAAAACATTAGAGTGGTTCGGAAGTAATATCAATTGATAATAATATTAACACTGACATTCTATTCAAAGGGAATAGAGAATCATACAGTTATCCAATTGTTTCTTACACAGTCGAATATCACATAAGAAATAATTAATTACATAAATTTTGTGTTAAAATTAATAGCGTGCAGTTTTGTGATTCGCAATACGATCATTTATGACGAATTT
Organism: Coboldia fuscipes; assembly: GCA_001014335.1. Lineage (NCBI taxonomy): Eukaryota > Metazoa > Arthropoda > Insecta > Diptera > Scatopsidae > Coboldia > Coboldia fuscipes. Next base: position 77,675 of record JXOR01000354.1, read on the forward strand.
GTGGAATTTATTCAGGTTTCAATGTACCGACTCAATGAAAATAACCAATACTAATTATTACTTGAACAGTAAATGAATAAAAGCGGAATTGTAAGGAATTCTCACATTGAACCAGTTCAGATAATTTGTGAATTCAGAGTTTATATTTTTAATAAATCATTGTAGACTTTAGTGAACACTTTGAAGGGCATTTCATTATTTTATCTGCATTATATCAATTAACGGCTCTTGCTACAGATGGTTAAAATGATGGTGAACACCATCTATTAAGGGTGAATTCAGTTGCCATAAAAAAGAAACCAGAATGAAAGTTTATTTACACCAATTATGTATATTCATTCAACAATAATTAGTGAAATTGATTTTTGCCAAATGTTTGATATTGACCGTTGGCTAGTGATCTAAACTGGTAAAACGGTTTGTGATTTATTAATTTTAATACAAAGTGAGTGTTCTATTTACCTTGTGATGCATATACATCCATATGCTGATAAGCATTTTTTCCTATTTATTTTTTTTTTCAAACTTCCTGACATCGACTGAAAATATCTAAAATAAAAATAGTCTAAACAGTCAAATTGTAAAATTCAAAATTATCAAAAATTCATATTTTATTTACCTACGTAATTGAATAACAAACAAATTTTGGCAAAAGTAATAATGGCACAACATCAACCGGATCAACAAAATTATGTGATTCCTAATCACAACAACAATAATAATAACACTTCACAACATAATGCAAATGACACTTCAAATCTTTGGGTATTTGGCTATGGATCACTATGTTGGCATCCTGGATTTGAATTTGTGAAATGCGTAACTGGGTATGTCCGTGGCTATTCAAGGCGTTTTTGGCAAGGAAATATCACGCATCGGGGGACAAAACAAAATGTAAGTCGACTACAAACAATTGAAATTTTTGATTGTTACTTTTTTATTATTTCACTATGATGATTGCTATTTAAAGTTGTTGACTTTACGTCGACAAAATAGACATAACATGTATCTGTATATACAAAATATACAAATAGAAATAACATGTATACAAAGTGATTCTTATAACATTCATCGAAAAAGTAGACAAAGTAATTTGGTATAATACAAAATGACATTTAATTGAATTAAATCCATCAACAATGTAAGATGGAATCATATCCTTTATTTCATTTTTAATTTTCTTAATGATCTCATTAAGATCACCTATAAAAATTCCACTTCATTGTGATGGCTCACAGAATCTGATCATGAAGTGAAATCATGTTATTGATTCGTAACATATAATTTATTTTTTTTTTTTTTTGAAATTTTTTATAATCGTCGCAATTATTTTTCAGAAAGTGTACTTGAATTTTTTCTTTGTATGTTTATTTTTGAAAAAAAAAACACGAAAATGATTGCGATAATTTTGAGTTGGCCTCGTTGTTTCAGACATTTTTTTTTTGCAAAATAAAGAAACAGATAAAATGAAATTATAACTTTTTTAATGATAGTGGTATAGCTATTGTACACTCTTATCAATTTTGGATTCAAAATAGGTCAAAATAATATTTTTTTAATGTATTTTTGAAGTATTTAATATAACTGTTTTGATTTTTCTCTAATTTATTGTGCACATGGCAGTGTCCCATCATTGTTAGATATTAATAGAATTGATAGTTCAACACGAACTCAGCTAGAGTTCATTTCAATGAAGATTTTGACCTATTTTTTTGCAGATGTTTTATTATTTTTTGAGAAATATAAACGTCTCAGGTTAAAAAACTCATTTTCAAGATCGTTAGTGAACATAAATTGATCGATCTTAACACACTATCCGTGAATCTTAATATAATAACGTCACATTATAATATAATGTTAAAATGATGGCTCGGGATTTTTCTACTTTACCATTGATATAGCAGGTCATATGAAAATGTAGTTATGAAAGTAAATTGTCTTTGTCATATTTTTCATGTCTCAACACATCAATTATTATTATCAATTCAATAATTTTACATATGCCAACATATTGACTACCGATGATAATTGATAGCAATCTTAACATATCTTTTATGTTTATTTCTAAATTAGTCTTTTAAGCAAACTTAATCTGCGATTTCCTTATTACTTTATCAAAACCAACGATAAAATACCGTATCTATTATAATAAATTAAGTTAAAGTTTAGCAGGCATAGATAAATATCATAATGAATTAATTCATGATTCTATTTTTCACTTTTAGCCTGGTCGAGTAGCCACACTAGTTGAAGATAAGGAAGTAAGTAGAGTTCTGTTTATTTTTGGATTGGAACGTACAGCAGAACAGTGTATAAGAAATAAGAAGCGCTTACAATTTTTAAGACTATGATTCGTACACTAGTTTATGTTTTCACATCACAGCATATAATGAAAATACCAAAATATAATTTTTGAAGGGATTCGTTCAAGCCTGACTCACGAGGCAACATACGAGTTTTTGATAACTCACCACTACAGCCTTGGGAAAAGTCCCCGGGTAACGAGCAGAAAGTGTGTGTATACGTTTTTTAGACTTCATGTCTAAACTTCTCGACTAATTGTTTTCTCAATATGAAAGAGACGATATGCTTGCTTTGCTTGCCGACGTTGGAACTCACATTAATTTATGATGTGGTTTTTCAATTGTGTGTATGTTTTGTAGGTGTATCCGATTCATGAGTAATTTAAAAGTCGAGGATACCTACCAGAATTTTCAATAGTTATGAACAGGTAGTTTCGAGAGAGAGGTTCCTCTCTTCTTCTTGAAACGATTTAACTCAATGGGGCTTACTATGAACGAATTCCAATAAAACTTACAAAATTATTTTTTTTACCCATCCAACCACGTGCTGTCCAGTAACTATTTTGCAATTAAATTACTTGTAGGGTATTACTTGGGGCTGTGCATATAAAATTATTGGAAATGCTGCTCTAGAATATCTTAAAGAACGTGAATGCACGTTGGGAGGTTATAAAACCGATTTTATTAAATTTTATCCCCGAATTGGTAAAGAAGGTACTGAAATCAGTGGAGAAGCATTTCCTGCACTCATTTACATAGCAACAGAAGAAAACGATATATGGATGGGTGATAAATGCCTTCTAAGTATGGCGTGTGATATTGTTGATTGCAGGTAAATCAAATTTATTCAATTAAAAATAATTTGAAACTAACCGAACTCATTCATAAATCTTTTAGCGGTGCTAGCGGTCACAATGTAGAATATGTATTACGTTTAGCTATTTTTATGCGAGAAGAATTACCTGATGTAGAAGATGAACACCTGTTTACGCTCGAACGATATATTCATGAAATACTAGATCGTCGTGCTATACCTGTGGAACATTTAATGGGTCCACCACCTCAACGTATTCGACGAGACTCGCATGCAGATATAGGACGACCGTCATCTTTTGAACATACTTCACGTGTACCCGATAAAAAGTTACGTTGCTTACATATTTAATTTAATAATTCGATGCATCGAGTCGACATAATTCTCATGTTATAACGCTTTCCTCTAATTAATATCTAATGAAAATATGTAATACGTTTTTACTTTAACTAGGAATATTCAATATTCTATAACGAGGCTTTATACAATATAATATGTTCAATACCGAGTTTATAATCATATGCAAAATGTTATTATTAAATCGATAAATAAACAACATATTTTTATAAGAATTCAGCCCAATTTTGTATTTGTTTCATTCACGTTTATTATCGAATTAAGAAAAAATTATACTCAGAACATAGAAACTGATTCCGATCCTAAATTAATGAAAAGTGGATTGAAAATTAATTTGTTAATATTTCGCTGGCCTTTGATTCAATTAGCTGTTCAACGGATGTAATCGCATGCATCCAATTATCCAGAGTCGCACCCATTCCGGACACTTGAGAACGTGTCAATACTCGTGGTTGTACCCATGTCATATTAACAACGCCATCAACTTGATCAATAGCTCCTTTCACAAGTCCCTGAGCAAGTGCTTTCATCACAAGTAACTCAATTTCAGCTAAGGGCAACTTAGTTTCTTTTGCGATTTCCTCAAATTTCAGTGCCCTTTCATTTGCAGACCGTTTAAAAGTCATCTAAAATAAATTATTAAATCTCGTAAATTCAAAATATACCATTAAGCATATTCACACATACCTCCATTAAGCACAATAAGGAAATCTTTTGACGCAACTTAAGTTCTTGTGCAGCTAAATCTGGAATTTTTGACCAAATCGGTTTCATCATTTCGAATCTACAAACACAGGATTAAATATGTATATAAATTCCTGATTAATAAATTGAATAATCCTTCAAATAACTAACTTGTTGATATCACCAGTATTAAATGCCTGTAATAACTCAACCATCCATTTGTTTTCTGTTTCATTTAATGAGGCCATTATTGGATGTGCCAACTAAAATTAATATTATAAGTTTATATGATAATGAATGCATGATTTTTAATATTTATATATGTATTACCAATTCACCAATGTTATACACTCCTTCTCCTAATAAGGCAGCCAAACCAAGAAAGAAGGCTTGCTGTGGCCACTCTGATTTTGGAAACTCATCAATTGAGCATCCCAAAAATTGGAGACCACAACGATAATACAAACTGTGATTACCAATACGTCGATAGTATTGTGAAGCCAACAAATAATATTTTCCATGTACCGGAGTTACATTTCCAGCTTCTTCCAAAACATCTTTCAATTCCTCAATGATCTTTTTTGTTTCTTCCAGATTTTGTAAATGTTCCAAGTATAAATTACCCTGCAATACCTGAAACGTAATAAAGAACCTGGTACAAAAAATTCATCAAAGATGCTATCCAATGTTCTTACACGGCAAAACCAGACAGCTTCATCGCAGGTCTTCACTTTCTCCTTAATTTTTTCCAGAAAGGCAATGGCATTTCGTTTATCACTTATGTGATCAGCAATCACCTCTATTATTTCGACTAAACCATAGGGATTTATTCTATAAATAAAATTACCGGGTTGCAGAGAAGTTATTACACACTTCAAAATAAAGGTATGGACTCACTTATTCTCAAACGTTGTTAAAAATATTTGATAGAGTTCCAGTAATGTCGCTTCATCCTGAAGACTGGGATGCCGAATAAAAGTGATAAGCTTAATAGTTAACTCATTCCATAGCCTAAAACAAACGACAAATTGTGTAGATATTGTATGAATAAATTATAGAAAGGTGTAAATAGGTTCGCAAATACTTCTCATTGTAGTATTCTTCAATTTTGGTCCAGTTATCCGCAACAGCTTTATCACCAGATTTCTTCTTTTCACTTAAATAATTAACAACAGCCGGAGTCGTCATTATAATAAGTTCCCTTTAAGCAGTATCTTATTTCAAACTAACTCGTATTATTAATTCCTTACAATTTGTTACAATTTAATCAAGTTTGTTTACAATTTGAACATGACTTTTAAAATTAAGGTGCGCTCGTCCCGAAATATTTATGTCAGATGATTTTGGGACAACCAAAACAAACGATCGACGTTAACCGTTTTCACATTTTTTTGTGTAAATGTTATTCGTTGTTGTTCTTGAATTCATAGGATTTTTTGAAACATTTATCCGCATATATTTAATATTTTGAAACATTTCAATTTATAGTGACACATACAGTCAAATAAAACGGTCTCAGATCCAATTGTAATCGCTCGTAACACCTAGTGTTTTGTCCCTAGCTCATATGATATTTTCCAACTGAGCATACAAATTACTCATCACATTACAATGTATCAAGAACATGACTTTTGAATTTTGATAATTTTGACTGTGACGGACTTTTCGTCCAAAAATATATCAAAAGTTGTAAGTTGTATTTAAAATGGCATGTTATGGCAAAAAAGTGGCAAAACTAATAATCGTTATTAGTTTAAACCGTGGAATGTAATAAAATTAGGGTTCGAAAGAAATCAATATCTTTTTATAAGATCTCTTAATTTACACTACATTTTGTTAAATAATCTCAGAATAAAAAACATTGTTAGGATTGAGTTAATCCGGATGCAGGCGCCGAACACAATTGTATAATAATATTGCCTTAATGTAGTTAATATTATCAAATAATATCTAACGGAGAAATTTAAATAGTTATTTATTGTCAAGTACTGAAACGTTATCATACTAGAAAATTCCAAAGTTTGATAAATCTTGAATTACACATGTAGAATTGGAATTACAATGGTAAAATTTAAAAACTTTGAATGGGACACATTTGAATTTTTAATGGATGATTTTGGAGATTAAATACAATATCCAAGTTAAAATTAAGTATATGTAATACAATGCAACATCACTTTATTTATATTTTAAATTCCATTAGAAATTACTATGCGAATTAATCATTAAAAACAAAAATTTAGTTAAATATCCATTCAGGATTTTATGAAATTAATTGTTACATATTCATTAATCTTAGATTTCGTTATGTAATATTCTTCGTTTTTTTATCTCCTTGTTGTATTACTTTCAAAATCTCATCGGCCACGTCTTTTTGTAAAGATGATGACCAAATGAAATCTAAATGATTGTATCCAGGAATTTCTACTAAATTGACTGGCCTTGATAATGCAAAACTTAAACGGAATATACTTTCAATTGAAACAATCATATCATTGGAACCGTAAAAAATAGCAATTTTTGGTATTATAATCCCTGAGAAATCAAATGTTGGAGGACTCGTCCAATAATAATGAACTAAATTTTTCATCATCGAACCATAATCAAACCATCTAATTTCAGTTTTATTGAACTGTTGACTTATATGTAAAATTTGTTGTAACGACCATCCCAAATTATAATAATTGATATTCTTCACTATTTTATCCTGGAATGAATTTTAATTTTATTATTTTATGATAACTTCATTATGTTATTTATTTCCATACCCAATCTTTTTCAATCGTGCTAGGTCCTACGACATAGTTAACGAGCGATGTACAAATTGGTAATATACAAAGGCATATGTTAAGTAACCGTTTAGTATTATTTCCTTCAAATGACGGAAATCCACGTTCAAACATATTACTGTTAAATTTTGGAATGATCGCATTAAATAATTTCTTCATTAGTGGACTTGTAGTATATGACATATAAACAGATGGTGCTAGCAATGATAGCGTTTTAAATTTGGAATTATATTCAGGTTTTGACGATACCAACAAAATCGGCAATGCTCCACCCTGGGAATATCCAACGTAATGGAGTGATTCCTTCTTTGAAGTTTTAAGTACATAATCAATAATTGCGGGTAAATCAATGGTGGCAATTAAATCCCATGAAAACTCCCAGTATTTCGTCATATTCGGATTCAATGTTTCGTGTTTTGATGAAAACTTATTGCCTCGAGCGTTTCCCAACCAAACATCATATCCCTTTTCAACAAAATAATATCCCAATCCTAGTTCGGGTCCCATAACAATGTATTCCATTGATGATGAAGTCATACCATGCATTCCGAGTACTACTGATTTAGATTTCAATTCACCAAAAGTTCCGTTGCGGTATAGACGATGTAGTTCTAATATGTATCCATCATATGTTTTTATATAGTGACGATCCAAAATGTATCCATTTGAATGAAGTTCATTTTCCTATTATTATTTTTTTAGAATAAGTTATTGGACACTAAATCATATCAGATAAAATCATACCACTTCTGGAATAGAATAACCACTGTCAATATAATTTAATCGAACTTCTTTTACATAAATTAAATTAATATATAAAATTGAGAACAGTTTAATATAGATTTTCATGCCTAGTTCACGAGATATGACACCAGAATATTTATAATCGTTCACCTTAAACACTGGGTTGTAAACAACTTCTGATGAGTTTCACTCGAATTATTAATAATATTATCACTTGAAGTAATTTATTTATTATCGTCTCAATTATTTTTAATTAACCCAGAAATTTTAAATTTCTAGAATTTTAATTATTTGGAAATATTTGAAATGCATTTATTATAAAATAAAAATTCAGAAAACAGTAAGCAAAAACTTTTAACAACTAGAGATTCACTTAATTTATTGTACATCATATCAGCTCTTACAACTTGTCAACTGAATTTGCAAATCTTTTAGGTTCATTACTTTTGTACATCCGTTTATGAAATCAAATCATGCGAATAATTTTATTAATTATTTGAATCAAATATATTAAGGTATTGTATAATCTTTTGGTACACTATAGCATTGGCATTGTTCGCATACAAGAAATCTAAATGATTCCATTCTGGATCAGGGACTTTGAACACACCATTCAGATTAGGCAATTGTGATGCCAATTTTTCAACATCCTTAAAGAAAAATAATATTCATCATTCCATAAAAAATTTCGATAGTAATAACTTATACATACAACGGCAGCCGTTAACCAATCATTATTACCGTAGTAGAGTGTAATGGGAACGATTATCTTATTTAAATCATAATTTGGTGGTGTACTGCTTCCATAAAGTACACGATTAGCTTTTTCGCCGTAATCAAACATACAAAATCTACCAGATGTAATCAGTTGACTATAATGGACAAACTGTCCCATTGCCGCACCGGCTGGTGTGATTTCCGTTATCAATGGAATTATCGTCTTAAAATGAAATAAAATAAAATGTTTAATAATTTCAACCATTATATAGTTAGCTACATACTCGATTTAATTCTTTCGAATCATAACCGGCAATGAGAAACAACACATTTGCACAAATTTCCTGAAACATAGATCGATCTCGGCATAATATGTAACTGCTTTGTTTTAATAATATATTCGTTGGAAAGAATTCGTGAACACCAAGTAAATTTAATGCCCATTGCACTTGATCGGTCAGTGGCACGATCACTTTTATAAATGAATTTTTCACGTTAGGCATAAAAGCTACCGGTGCTAATGCATGCATAGATCGAATTTTTTGATTATAATCAGGATGCATAGCAAGCATAACAAAAAATGATGTTGTCCCTTGAGAATGTCCTATATAATGCAAGGCTGTTTCACCAGTAGTAATGAGTACGTAGTCAATCATAGTAGGTAAATCATATGTCCCAATTTCATGCCACGAAAAATTCCAAAACACTTGCTGATTTGGTTTCAATACTATATGGTCCTTTGAATGTGTATTACCTCGAGCATTGCCTAACCATACATCATAGCCATTATCAGCTAATATGTAGGCCAAACCCTTATCAGGGCCAGACACAATCCAATCGGCTGAAGAGCATAATATACCGTGTTGAATAAATATCACCTTCTTTGATATCAGATTCATTTTACCAAAGGGAATTCGATGCATTGTCAAAATATAACCATCTGGAGTGACCACTTTATGCTCTTCAATTGGATAACCAGCATTTTGAACCCATGTAATCTTTCAGATAAGAATATTTATTAAATCGTTTCCTTTGAATTTTCAAATATCACTACAGATTAATTACTCACGATCTTAGGAATATCCGGTTTAGTATTCGGTGTTAGACCTAAAATTTTTAATTGTTCATCACCACCGCACAGGCAAAATGTTAGATATACAAAATAAAAACAAAAAATTAACAGTTTGGAAGACATAATGTTTAATATGCAACTGTTCTCTAAGTACTAATGTCCTATGGTACTCAAAACTCAGTTATAGTAAAGATATCATTTACATGTAATCTATGCAGACAACCAGAGATAACGTATCTAATTATCAGTTAATGCAATTGCAATATTTTGTAATAATGTATAGTACATTAAGCAGACTAGTTCACATATTTTTTAAAACGGTTTTTATTCAGCGATATCAGTTACATACTCCAATTTTCAGTTAATTATAGACGATTGAATTATAAGAATAATTATCTGAATACTTTTAATGTTAGTTGTCTGCTTATCTTACAAATTGTACCCAAATAAACTATAAAATGTAATTTAATTTCATAATTTAAAATCAGACATGAACTACATCGTTAGCAAGTTTTTCGAATAATTCAGTCTTATAAATAATTTGAGAAACAACATTAGAATTCTAGAATGTTAGAATTGGTTTACAGTTTAAAGGACTTTTGTCTTTATTATTTAAAAGATAATTCACTTTTATTCATGCAGCGTATGTTGACTAAAATAGTGCTCATATAAATATAAATATTAAAAGAACTCATTTTAGTATACTCATTCAAAATATTGAACTGATTTGTATAATTAATAATGCAAACAATTAAAATTCCAAACTAAAATCATAAGAATAGAAAGTGTCTTCAATTTCTGTTTTTCTATATATTCAAATAAAAATTAATAACAAAAAGGAAAATAAGATCAGCTTTCCAATTATTTTAAGTCCATTAATTACTTGTGCACATAAACCAATTTGTTTTTTTTATATACATAAGAAATTGACTACTTATTCTATAAAATTCTAGTACATCCATCGTTTTAAATGGACAATATTTGTTGCAATTGCCGACGCAATTAACTTTCAACTTCAAATTCAGGTTCATGTTATCAATCACAAATTTACGTAGAGAGTGAATTTACTATGAAATTATGTAAGATTCAATCAGACATTTTCATCATAAAAATTATGCTGACGCAAAGTTTTATAGTCAAGAGCATTACTCTTGTTTATTAAATTTGTAAAATGGTCGTATTTTGTAGATTTAGATTTCTAATTATAAGTCAGCACTCACAGGTTTTACATTAATTTTTATTAAAAAGATTCAAATCATAATCTCTATACTTTTTCCATTATGTAATTTAAATAAATTGTATGTAAACGATACTGCGGTTATTGAACCGGTTTTTATTTTCATATCATTCAATTCTTTTTGTTACCTGATGAAATAAAATTTGATCATAGATTGCATCTGATGTTCATCTTCCTATTCACTATCGAAATAAAATATCATTATACTGGCCCTGAGCTAAACTTCTTAACTAAAATGAAAGCACAATAAATTCATTGACCCGATGACCTAAATCTTTAAGCTTACTCTTCATCAACTTCAAGACATATATAAATAAACGATACACATTTTATATTCAAACAGGTATGACTTGTCTTCCGTGTTGAGAATATCTTCGATTCTGCATGCACACTGAACCATCAGTTGACTCCTAAGGTTTATTGGTGTGTTACACATTACTAGAACCAAAAAAGTGAAATAGTATGTGATTAAAATTCTTAATTGACATTCGTTATATAGTTACTACCCACTACGGGTAACCAGACAAAAAATAGTCACTATAAAAGAGAAATCAATTACAGAAAATACATACAATATATTCTTCTGATAGTGAACATTCCGAAGCATGCAAAATGTTTCAAAATTAGGGATTTAGCATATTGAACGAAGTAGATTAAATCTATGAGACATTGCAGCAAAGAAATATTTATGCACAACCATAATTGTACTATGTAAGCTTAATTCATTCCATTTTGTACGCTTTAGATGTTCATCATAATTCAGAACAAATTACATTCTAAGCTATTTGATGTTGGAAAAATAGAATAATATCTCATAATCGAATTATAATTTTTTAACAGTTTTCTTTTCATTATGTATCCCAGTTCTTGATGAGTCTGTATTCTAATCAATAAATAGAAATAATATGTGTTATATCTTATGATAAATTAACAGTAACCAAATATTCTACATAAAGAATCCGCAAGATTTATACCAATAAACGAACAATGGCCATGCCATTCAATTAATTTCCATACATACATCTTTGTATGTACGATTTCATTGTTTTGAATATGAGAATTATTTCTTATTCTAAAGAAATTATGTCTGCGAACACTTGCAAACATAAATTACTTTGTACAAGACCAACAATCAATGTCATTAACTTAAAACACTGCTTAACTTTACTTAAAGTTCCGTTTCATTTTTCATACAGGTGAACTTTTTGATGTGTATAACATTCAATTCAAATAATCATGAAATCTAGTACCACTGAAATTATGGAAAATAGTTTTATTTTGTTATAGAATCCAATGTTGATGGAATATTAAGAATGGAACATACATATTATGTATATAATATATAAAATTCTGTCCATCTTCAATCGGCTATGCTGTTTATAGGCAAGGTGAAATTTTGTAACATAGAAATAAAAAACATGAAATAATCAAATACATTTAAACAATTCTGTTTCTTTTTTTTTTGGTTTAAGTGGTTTCATAGTCGAAGAAGTGAGTCTTAAGAAATATTTTACATTATTTCATTCTTGACTACTGAATCGATCAGTTTGAATTTAACGATAGTGCTAGATCAGTCTGTAATAGTTGAAGAATTTAGTTTCTTTACACTTTGTTTCATTTCATTAAAAGAAAAATGTTGAATAGATTTAAAGTATTACAGTGAAGTACAAATAAAGTAGAATTTTTTATGCAAGTGCAATAACGGGAAATATTAGAATTTAGTGTAATTTATTTGAGTGAACATCATATTTCCTAATTACCATAAAACATTTGAGGAATACTTTTAGAAAAGAATTAGTTTTTCAAAAAAAAAAAAAAATTATTACAATGCGAATTCAATTGTTGTTAGAAATTTTAATAATTTGTGCAGTAATTGCATTTGCTGCATCGAGGGTAATTGATATAAAAGATGTAAAAGGTATTAAGATCCCCATATTGAACATTTACATTTGTTGTAAATAATAAATAAATATTTGAATAGATTCATGTGATTTTTACCATCAATATTTATGTGATTATTTCGTTGTGCTAGAAAATCGTCAAGAAGATACATCATTGGATGATGCATTAAATGAAGGAGCCACTATTAGTGTTGGATCTAATGAAGTAGTTGCCATAAGCACAGAAAGTTCAATTGTATCAAGTTCATCAGAAATACCAAGTGCTTCTACAGAAGCAGAACCAATTAATGAGAATGACCCGAACCCAATAAATAGATATTGTACCTGCACTGATTCATTGTGCAAATGTTGTCGCGATTTTGCGTTACCAATTGTACCAGTGAGAGGTCCTGGATGTGCAACAGTACGGTACTTAAGTGATGATCGTATGTCGATTTCAGTGAAATATGGTGACATTGTTCTTGCTTCTCGTACTATATCCGGTATGTGTTAACCAAATAGTTATACTTTATATGATTTCCATTAAATTTGAATGAGTGTAAACTTACATTTTGGCATAAATAACATAACAACTTTCTCTGTTGTTGATTAGGAAGGAAAGCAACACCTGTATGTCTACCATTACCTGGCGGTTACTCACAATTCTGTGGTCGCGTATATGGCATTTCACGAGAAAAAGATAATTTCAAAGCTTGTCTTGGTTTAGAGTTACGCGCAGAAGATGAAATTGAGGCAGCCTTACGAGTCTCTTGTTTCAAATTTGGTCCCAAAGGTTTACAAACAACGGAAGCTGAACCATTACCTCCATTGGAAAATGAAAAGGATGAGGATGATGATGATGACATTTTTGGATTTGGTAAAACAATTAAATCCAATAAAATCAATTTCGATGTGATAACTGATGAAAAATAAATTTTAACTAGATGATGCCGATGACGACGATGGTGAAGATGATGATGATGGTGGAATTGGAGATGTACTGACACTTGGAATAGATGATGATACGCCAGACGAAGATGATGATGACGACGACAGCGATGAAGCAGAGGATACAGCTGGAAATTCCATTCAAAATGAGGAATCACCAGATTATACTGGATTTAGCTTTTTAGATGATTTGTTTACATCGGATAATAAGAAGAAACCTGTGGAAACTAGGAAAGTAGTAGTTAACTCAAAAAATAATAATATAAGTTCATCATCAGATGTATCAGAATCGAATAAAATTGCACCGCAGTCGTCAACTGCCGGATTACCGGATGTTGATAAAGTTAGTTCCAGTTCAGCAGTCCCATTGGTTGAGCAGAGCTCAACTACTGGTCCTGTAAAAAGTGAGGCAACGAATAATAACGAAGATGATGATGACGATGATGACGACGATGATGAAGATGGTGGTATTTTGAGTGCAGTCAGCTCCATTCTCGGAGATGATGATGACGATGACGATGAAAATGATGATGATGAGGAAATAAGTGCTCTTCAAAGTGCATTATCCGGAGAGGCTAGTACTACGCAAGCCGAAAATAATGAAACTGATGACGATGATGAAGACAATGTGGAACAAGATGAAATCGAAAATAATGCAGAAGATGAGAAAGATGAAGCTGTAGAATCCGTCGATGATGAAGATGAGGATGAACTTGAACATGATGATACAGCCGATGATGATATTNACGCAAGCCGAAAATAATGAAACTGATGACGATGATGAAGACAATGTGGAACAAGATGAAATCGAAAATAATGCAGAAGATGAGAAAGATGAAGCTGTAGAATCCGTCGATGATGAAGATGAGGATGAACTTGAACATGATGATACAGCCGATGATGATATTACCGAAGATAGTGATGAGGCACTGTTGAATGAAAGTATTAACGAAACTGGAGGAGATAAAACAAAGAAAAAGAAGGTAAATGGATTTAATTGGTTAGGCAGAATCCTGAGATACTTTAACTGAAATTTTAAAACCATTGCTCTAAGAGACTAAATAGTTAATTATCTGTAAACACACATATCTCCTGAATACCATAGATTTTTATACATATATCAACGTTAAAATTACTTAATTACTTATAGTTGTAAGCATAATTCTTATGAGTTTTAAATCCACACTAGAATTTAAGTGAAAGTATTAAAATGGCAATTGAGTAGAACACATTAGTATAAAATAGACAATATATTTGTTAATTAAATTACATGCCGTCGATATAAATATCGAGGAGACAACATTTAAATCAGGTTAACCGTCTAAGAAAATATTTATTTTTATTTATTTAAATAAATTATATTTTAATTTTTAAACAATAATAACTTTTATATTTAAATCTAACTATTTGAAAGAATTTTATTTACAAGATCGAAGAATTTGATATTTATATAATTATAGAAGACATTAAAATTTCACCAAGGCCTCCAGGGATTTGGTTCCAATTGAGATTTTATTTTTCTTTCCCTTTCCCTTTTGCGTTTATTACATTCAAAACCAATATTTTCCTTATTGCTTAAATCTATACATTTATCAGTTCTCTGTGAATTTATACATTTTTCCAATAGTTTACTCTCAGTACTGGTTGGAATTATGATCCTGAATTGATCGTTTCTTGCTTCTTTCAATGTTTTTTCTGTTAGTTTTCGGTTGTTATTTGAATTACCATCGAATTCGTTAGTTGTTGAACTGACACTATCACTAGAACTTATTATCAAATGATTTCGTAACGTTTTTACATACTGAACGGTTAACTCTAGAATATCAGCCTTTTCTAGTTTTGTTGGACGAGCTCCATGCCATACACCTATTGCATTTTCTAATAAAATATTTTTTAAACAATTAAGTGAATCATTTATACGGGCTCGACGTTTCTTTTCCATCAATGGTTTTCTAATCCTTCTTATATCCATTTTACGAAACAACAAAAAAATTTTAAAAATATATAACATTTATTAATAACACGATTAAAAATTAAATCGCTGTGGACTATTTATAATTCTGAATAAAAATAAACGATGTTTTAGAGCATATCTTATTTATATAACAAATTGAATATCCCCACTACCATTTGACTGTTAAAATTTTAATTTCGGTTTAAAGGGCGCGCGCTTCAACCCTTTCACAAATCTATTGAATAGATTGAGGATGTTCATTACCTGTCTTTTGTAATCAATGTTACACAAGATACCTACAATAAAATGCACGTGTGTATGGGTTATAGATCCTTTTTGATTCAAGTCATAACAATTGAATTCACTTTTCATCCGGTGTCAGCATATAAAATAGAAAATAGGTCAAGTTCTCAAACTAGAGTGCAATAAACTTCTGGTTTCATTTCATCAATTTTAACTAGATATTAGCTATGATTTAATTGTTCTCTTATGTTTACAAGATAAAAAAAAGACAAACGCAAATGAAATTGTCGATGAAATCATCTCAAGGTTTAGAAGAAGGGAACTGAAGCAATTAAAAATTTTGGCGGCATAAGGATGTTTCCGGTGTATTCAAATGCAAAACGACTAACGATTTCGACTATTATGTATGTTAGTACGTAAGTTCTATTGTTACTTGTCTATTATCATCCTATGTACTATCTATACTCTATACAATATAAAGAATGTCATCAAATTACTATCTGATTTAATATTCTTTCAATAAAAATGTTTGGCTGAAGCAGTAATAAATACTTAATTGAAAATAAATGTTTGTTACATATGTAAATCCAGTTTATTTATACTTCTAGAATAACAAATACGAATTGTAGTATGTCAGTCTTCTCGTGGTAATTCATTCCGAGAATTGTCTCTACTATCTGCTATTTTAATTATTATTCATTTAAATTACCTATTGGTGGAACAACATCAGCTTCTGAGTTTAATTCCTTTAAATGCTCTATAAAAGCTGCCATGGAAATTTTCTTAATTTTCTGTACTTTATCAAATACAGTTTTAATTCGCTTTCGTCGTTTATCTCGTACACTTGTTGGAATTTTAATTGTTGGTGTCATCGGCCAATCAAATAATCTTTTACATTTCCTACGACTGAACAGTACTTCTCCATCTCCTGTTTCTTGTGGTTCCTCAAAAATCGTTTCTAAATTTGTATGACGTTTAATACTGGAAAATTTTTTTGTGTTAAGATAAAATGTTTCCACTGATTTATCGATGAGACCGTCAGCATTAGGTAAATATTTTTTCGGTTTGTTAATAGTTCTACGTTGGGTTTTGTGCAAATTTACATTATCTCTAGATCGCAAGTTTCTACGGAATCTATCGCCAATTGCTGTATGAGAATCATTTGTACCAATGGT
The DNA here is from genome assembly GCA_001014335.1 of Coboldia fuscipes. Lineage (NCBI taxonomy): Eukaryota > Metazoa > Arthropoda > Insecta > Diptera > Scatopsidae > Coboldia > Coboldia fuscipes. The sequence continues at coordinate 94,592 of JXOR01000354.1, forward strand.
AGTATCGGCCGCTCCAGTATTCAGTATTTCAGGCGAACAAAAGTCAATAGTGTCCATCACTTGTTTGAGAATTGAGATATCAAAACTTAAAATAGATAGAAAATTTACTTAGATAAAATAATACTTAGATAAAATCATTTTATATTTTAAATCTACTTGTCACTGGCTGCTTCAGATTCTTGGTTAAGCTGAAAAGAGGCTGCTGCTTCGATATGGTCCATAGGAACAATATGGACTCTCGATCATTTAAAGCAAGATGGAATATTTAAAATTGTTGCTTTTGGAAAATTATAACGGACGTCCAAACAATTAAATTAAATTTGCTTGTCCAATATGAAAATTTACAACTGAAAAATTAATTTGTTTTGTTTATTTACTTTCATTTCACTACCTGGTTTATTACATATTAAAAAATCACATTGATTGAAAATGTTAGAAATGTAAGGCAATATAATATTTCGAATCGATATATGCCTTTACTTCTCATTTGTTCTCAATGAAAAATATTTGTATTCAACTCACTACCAAACCGACGTTTATCAAATTCACGACCGTGTTTTCGACCAATTGAATCAATACAAGTGTGTACATCGGTGTTCAAATTTAAGCACAAAAATTGATGTTGGACGTACACTGTATACTGTACACAAATGTGATTTGAATTATAAGAAAGAACAGTTTCCTAACCAATTGTTCCAAACACATCGAACACGTACATATCTGTGTATTAAAGTACGAAGACAAATTTTCGGTGTACCTAACATTTATAGATTTCTGTATGAATAGACTTGAAATACGAGATTGGAAATTCGATGTCGTAACGAGCAAAAATATATTCCAAATTTCCATTTTTTCCAATCCCCACTTCAGTATGAATTTGCAGAAATGGGTCTCATAATGAATTCCAGTTGTCATTATAATACTTAAATGAAAAAACTGGAAAGGTGAAAGTCGATATAAACCTTTTCGAGATTGGCATCGAAGTAAAGTAAACTTCTTTGACATTTGTTATCATAAGGGGTTAGTAAAGTAGACATCTTGGATTAAAAATTCTCCAGGCATTTGAGAAAATAATTACTAATTTTGTGTGTTAATCACATTTTACTATGTTGGATGCTAAACAATAACTTCAGCCTTATTATGCAAACTTCTCTCTCGCTTACAAAGTTCCACTTTGCTCACCCTGGTGCTTAAACTATCATAACAAGAATTAAACTACAAAAAATCTATATTGTATCATCAGATTATTACACACGAAATATAGAAATGGATGTATTTTAAATTCCCTTATGATTCTTGGAAAAAATAACTGTCTATAAATACCTATTTGTTCTATATCTGTATTCTGAATAGCTGGATATGAGGGTTACTGAACTTTAAAAACACTGGTAGTTGGGATGGTAATAAACAACTAAAGCCTTTGGATTGTAAAATTATTTCGCAAATAATTTTAAAAACTTGTTTTTCAAATCAAAAATTACTTATCTAAATATATTTTCGTAATGCATTTGCATTGTGAAATGAATTAATTGTTAGTTGATTGATTATTATCAATCATAATATCATGATAACATTAAAGGAATATTAAATTTTTCCCAAATACATATCATTATGCTATATCGATGGATCTAGCGATGTCTTCTTCTGTTTCTCGGTTTGCGCTGTAACGCAAACATTTCTGGATATTTTTTCTTGAACTCATTTAGCAATGCAGTACAGTTTAAATTCTCTTCTGGCTCCCAAGTATCCTCATCTGCACTGCAGGACTTCCATCTAATTAAATACTCAACATCTCCGTCATTTGAAATGCGTCCTTTAATTATTTTTTGTACCTCCCATTCATGATTTAGATCATCAGTTGAATCTTTCAGATTTCCATTAGATCTCTTCTTTGTACCAGACTAAATGAATATGATTACATATGTTAATATGATTTTCAGATTAGTTCTCATCATTTATATTACCTTTGGAATCGAATCATTATATTTCCGCAATAATTCGTCACAATTAAGTGCGGTTTTAGTTTCCCAAGTATCATCACTACTTGTATATCCCTTCCAACGAATTCGATAGTGCATAACGTTATCGATTTTCTTATGGTCAATTATTTTGTCGACCTACAATACAACAATTAATAATATTTTAACAATTTAACACTAATTACTAACTTCGTATTCAACGGGTTCCTCAAAATGAATTGCCGCCCTCCGAGAACGCTTTGATTTACGTTTTCCTTCTTGGTTCATGCGAAATACATCAGTAGCCCTCCGTTTACGTCTAGGTCTGCCGTCAGAATCTTGATCATCTCCCTTCTCCTCACTACCGAATGAGTCTTCGCTTCCCAAAGCTTTTGGCATCTTTTTCTTCCAGATATAGCTCTTTGATGTGTCGTTGCATTCATCTCCTTCGATGTGGTCGGGTTCACATACAAAAATAAAAGTAATTTAATAAGATTAACTTCCAGACAAATCAACTAGAGTCAGTCCAACCATTCTCAATAAAATCACCACCTTCGATGGCTCCAGTTACTTCCTCCATGGATTCCCGCTGTCCATTACTCTCCGACATAATCGAATTCAACTATGTAGAATTTATGTATGTAGAATTGTATGTAGAAGATTTCTAAACAAATACCGAGTTAAAGAAGAACAATATTCTTTTAATAAATTTTATTATTCTTTTAGAAAAACACAGCTGCAAACACTGCATCGAAAACAAAATAATGCTTATAACCGCCATCTGACGAAGGCGTATCCAAATAAGACTTGACAGTCCTTCAATAAATATTAACTTTTCAAATGGATACCATATTGCAAGAAGGTTGCCCGATTAAAACTCGGTTTAAATGGTAACTGTTTCAAAGGATATATTCAAAATCGTTTAATATTTTAATGCAGTTATATAGAGTAGATTCATGAAATCGACTATCCTCTATATATCTATATTCATCTATCTATCAGTTCATAAAAGTTGTGACAGTCATACACAGCCTTCTTGCAATAAGGTATAGAAATATTCCCGCCTTTTATCAAATTTGATTGGATCAGATTGTTTAGTTGTCCAATTTGCCAGAACCTGGGATTACGGTAATAAGGTAAGTTAAGTTAATAATCAGTTAATTGATATTATCCCAAGCTCAAAACATTTATCAATTTCAGTGCCATGGATGCCATCGGTGGTGTCAATCATCGAAATATGTGTTCACCAGAAATTAACCGCACTGATGATCTGCTTTTAGAGGAACAAAATTGCATTGAATACATTGAACCGGAAACTCCACAGTCCTCATCTAGATTAGCGCGGAAAAAAGTACCTTCCTATAAACTAATAGAAAATACAACATTTGCAGTAGATGCATTCAACTATGGATTAATTCCCGGCATCAGTGTCTATTTTCTCACACATTTCCACGCAGATCACTATCAGGGTTTATCCAAGTCATTTAATAAACCAATATATTTGTCATTAATAACTTATCGGCTGGTAAGGGAATTTATTAATGTTAAGGAGAGTTTTTTAAATGTGATAAACTACAATGAAACGATTAATATCGATGGTGTTAATGTTACAGCATTAAATGCTAACCAGTAAGAACTAGAGAATTTTTAAATTTTCAATCAAAATTTAATTGATCATATATTTTAGCTGTCCGGGAGCAATAATGTTTTCGTTTGAACTTCCGAACGGGAAAACAATATTGCACACAGGAGATTTTAGGGCAACACCCCAAATGGAAGAAGAACCGATATTTTGGAACAACCATATTCATACTCTTTATCTGGACACTACGTACCTTTCAACGAAATATAATTTTATGGATCAGCATGATAGCTTAACTGGTTTGGTTGAAATTGTAAAAGAAATATTAACTAATACGATGTATGCTCGAATGCTAATACTAATTGGCAGTTACTTGGTGGGTAAAGAAAAAGTTTGGATCCGTTTAGCAAAAGCGTTTAACCGCAAAGTTTGGCTAGAAAGTAATAGATTCAAGGCTGTGAAATGTTATAATCGGTCAGAAGTATTAGATCTGATTGTCGATGATCCAGATAGTGCTGGAATTCATGTCGTACCCATCAATATGATTAGTTATAATGTAATTATTGAATTTCTGTTGAAAATAATTGAATGCATAAAAAATTCTATATACTATTGTAGAAAGTGGCGAAATACTTTGAAAAACTTGAAAATAAGAAGATATTTGATTCCGTCTTAGCAATCAGACCATCTGGCTGGGAGAAATCGGGTACTTCTACGATGGGTAGTAAAATTAAAGTAATGGGTAATCATTCATATAAATTTAATTATTTATAACATATAACTATTTTACATATAACTCTTAGGTTGGGACTATTCAGAGCATTCCAGCTATGATGAATTAAAACGATTTGTTTATTTTGTAAATTAATAACTAAACTATATTTGTAAACTTAATACTATAATAATTCTTATACTTCTAGACACGGCCAAAGAAGATATATTCCACTGTACCTAAGGCAAAAGGCAGTAAGGATTTAATTCAAATACCCAGAATGTGGCTGAAAGAAGCCATCAGTGATATAAAACCTCGGCTACCTTCCAATTATGTTAAACAACTACCATTTCCGAGAGTAATAAGACCAACGCAAGTACAAAATATAAAGCCACCCGATATAAAGAAGGAAATAAATCATCCTCAAGTGACGAATTCAAATAAACTGGTCAGCTTCCTTATCTAATATTCGCATCAAAGTTAATATGTATAATAGTAATAATCTTTTAGGTAGTTTGTATTGAAAAACTCAACATTAATAATTTGAAACTAAAACGTCTACTTCATAAATTCAAAATAAGATTTAAAACTAAGAAGACATCTCTCTAACAAAGTTGCAAAATCGAAATTCACAAAATTAAAGCTAATCTTCTAGGGATTTAGGATTCTTCTATTTTGAAATTTTTGCTATAAATGCATAGCTATGAACAAAATGAATTATATTTGAAAGCGTGATAAGAAATATTGCAATCTATATCATCCTATTTAACAAAACAATTTCTATATCATTCTATAATTCGTGCCAATCGGAGATTTGGTATACATGTTTATTGCGTTCCATGAATGTGATAATAATAAATTACAAATAGAATTTACATACATTTCAAAATTTATTTGAATAAAACATTCGTTTATACATAAAATTTACTTGAACGCAACATATTGTGATGATGGTTTCAGGATTAATATTTATGTTATTTAAAAGTTCTAATGCTTCTGATCAATTATGATCTCATCACCTGATTGAATGTTGTAACTGTATAAACGTTTATGCGGATATTTCATTTCCTCTGGTCCTTGATGATCGCGTAGATCCTGATCAACATAAAATAAACGCATCTTTGCAGCTGATATACCAGCCATTCCTTCCAATCTGGATTTTAAATCAATTACGGTTCTAAAATGGAAATAACATGTTGCTTTTATCAATCAACTTTTCTTGTTTTAGTTTGAGACACTGCATTCGTTTTCTTGGAGTTCCTGATATATTCTTTGCTCTTTGAGAAATCAATTTGAATAACAATTCACTTTTAAAATAACCCATTCATAAATGCTCACCTGTGCACATCCACGGTTTTTTCTTCGCTACGATCGCCACAAGTAAATGTTATTTTCACCCGCTTCTCAGGACGTAAATCAATATTGACCAATGGGTCTAATTTACCATGAACCGATACTAGCTGATTGTATCGCAATGGCTGATCACTTTCTGGTTTATCCATATAGTATCTAATGAATGCTCTCTCTGCGTCTTCTCGTTCTTCAGTGGTAATTCTACCACCCCCATTAAGAGTTTCCACATAAGGCAATCGGGCAATTAGAAGTTGTCGTCTTTCGTGCTCTGTTGCTTCACATTGATCCCACAATGGCCAGTTCTAATTGGTTTCAGATAATAAATGGCTTTTTATCTTATTATTATATAGAATATAATTTTTAATGGGAATACCTGCACTCTAAGATTCCTTAACGACGGAAAATTTGCAAGTCGATCAATATCATCCCAAGTGTTAATTTTCGTGCTACTCAAGTTTAAGAATGTCAAATTCCTAGTATTATAAATTATAAATTATTGTTATATTGAGATTTAGAAGGCTCATCATACTTAAAATATTCATGAGGAGGCACTAATTCTTCTTTATCATTTGAATCGCTATCAAAATAACTGCCGTTAGGTGATTTAATTGTAGGCGACGATGTTGGTGATGTAATATTAGCTTTTGGTAAAGGGTGCACAGCCTTCAACGGACACTCAGCTAAAACTAACGCCTGAAGATTAGGAAATACTCGGCCTAGACGACATATCTCGGTCCAAGCAGTAATCGGATTCCCGGTAAAATGCAATCGTTTTACACCCAAATGAGCATCCGTTTTATTAAACTGACATACGGTATCCGTATCATTACTTGGACAAGAACATCTTGTACCATCGCCATTCTCACCGGGACATTTATCATCAGGACTTACTCTAGTATTATCATTCACAGCACATTCGTTGGCCAAATTATTGTCATCATGATCCGCTGTGATTGTATCAATTAATACTTTATCATATTCATTTAAGCTTAAATGAAGTTCAACTAGCGCTGGTAAAAAGTTAATAAGCGCATGAATACTATTCCAATCCAAACAGGTTTGGTTTAGTACCAAATTACATAAACGATTCATCGTACAATCTTTAGGTGGTCTTACAGGGCCACATAAACGGTTACAGCTTAAATTTACAAATTCAATCTGCGGCATATTTTCTAACATTGCAAACACCTAAAATGTATATTCATTGGAGATATGGTTGCATACATATAAATTAAGATCAAATTGCTGAAGTTTTATACCTCTTTCCAATTTTTTAACTTATTTTGGGCCAAATCTAGTTCCTTAACTGAACAACATTTTTGTTTTAAATCTTCTGCTTCTCCGGCTTTATCAATATCACAGTCGTTCAACACAAGTAAAGTGGGAACACTGCAAAAGAGTAAAATTTTTGGAACATTTTTTTAACATTTATCGTATAGATTCATTTTAATTTACCAAAGTCTGGGAGGAAGTTTTGGCACATATATCGAAACCAACGATTCCATCTCATCTTGGACTAATTGACTACCTCCATATTTGTGTTCCAGCGCTTCTAAAAGCGTCGGCATTGTAATATTCCACACTTGTATACTCAATTACCAAAAAAGCTGAAGTTTTATTGCACCTTAATTAGTTTGGGATATAGTCTTTGATATGTTATAACGCCTCCTTCTCTACAAACGACAAAAAAAAAATAAGTCAATTTAATCGTATTATTTTCAAATTACTTATGATTCTAATTTATTCCGTTGAATTTAAAATAATACGTTTCTGCATGTCCACATCATCTGGCGATCATTAGCATGTATATTTATATAATATTACTATAGAATTTAATAGTTTAACGTACATACTCAATAACTTTGAATCTATAAATTACGTTGCTAGTAACAATTGTATTTACTTGCTGCAGTATTTTAATATTGGTATAGGTATTAAATTCAATACAGACTCGAAAGTATTGGCCACTTATACATATTATTAAATTGTTTTGAAAATGAAAAAAATAAAAAACCACCACAATATTTTCCAGTAATGACAAGCGAATTAAATTTTTTTTGTTTCGCGCGCCAACCAAACAATAACGAGCTTTAGAGAACAAAGAAAATAATTCACTGCGTATTAAAAAAAAATGAACACTAAATTTCATTAAAAAAAAATTAATAAGTTTGAAGTAGTCTGGCGTATCCAGATTGTAATATTCGCAGAAAATAATAGTGGTTGGTGATTTTCCCTTACATGGAAACTTGAACCGTTGACTTCTTTTTGTTATATTCAATATTCTTGATTCTTATTTTGAAAATATTTTCTGAAAAAAAAAAAATGGATAAAAAAACTTGGCTACCTAAAGAGGATACGGAAGTTTTCTTCAGTCTGCAATGTAGCTCACATTTAACATACCAACAACTATAAATTGTATATGTGAGAAATATAACTAAATACTTATTTAATTCAATCAAAACCCATTCAAAACAGCCAGATTGAGTTATTTCGACGGTGTCCTTGATACAATTTCTATTTTATGATTTTTCGAGTAGTTGCACAAGAAAAAATTTAATTATAGACCTAATGTTAGGGTGCTACACTACACCGTATAGTTGTATACGTTATGATAATCTTCCTATTGAATAATAAATTTTTAACTGTTCTACATCACATAAGATAACACATCATTGATTAGGTCTATTGAGATTTGAAATAAAATAATAAAATAATAAAGGTAACTGTTTGATTACAACAAAACATTTCACCTAATTCCCAACAACACTTTCTATAGTGAGATTACGTAAAAACATTTGACATTGTACCCAATCATTTTGAAACAAATTATTCCTCTTTTTAAGTACACCACCAATCGCCAATAACTATTTACAACGCAAAATATCAACTCAACTAAATTATTCCGTAAAAATTTAATGTGTCTTTAACAATATTATTGAATGTATTCACGGTTTAGTGAAACTTTTTATCTAAAAAACCATTGCGACTCACATTCACTGATTCCATATTATTACGTACCATCAGATTTTGTTATATTTTCGTGTAGCAATAATTTACAATTATTACAAAATGATATATTTTCATTACTTTAGAGTGGTCTTACATAAATTGTAATTAGAAAATATGACCAAAAAAATTTCTTATGTTCGTTTTAATTAATCTATTTGGTAAATTAGTCTAAAGTTTTCATCCTCTAGCTAATAGAATGATCGAATTTAGAAGCGATTTGAATAAATTACACATAACTAGGACACATAAAAACTGCAGCCAATAGATAACTTAAAAATATCAATTGAGAACACAAGTTTCAGACAATTATGAAAATCTACAATAAATAAATTGGTTTTCTTATTTCTACTTAGATATCTATTGTATCACCTTGTTGTTATAAAGGTAAGACGCAGATTGCAATTACAATCAATAATTTCACATTTAAGCTACCAAGTTAAGAATTTTTTTTATAATTAAATTATAAAAAAAAAATTAATATATTTATAACATTAATTTTGGACACTGAACAAAATCTTAATTTTTCTTATCCATTAACTTAATAGAAAATCAAGTGGTGTCTTCAATGTCTCAGACTGAATGTAAAACTATTTCAATGAACACAAATGAATTGTTTGCATTAAATTTCGTTATTTCTGTGTGTAGTTATGAACAATTTTTCTGCGACTGTGTGAGATTGTTGAACAAATATGAATGCAGCCAACATAATATTTATGTCCTTTGTTTCCATCGATGTATTAATGCCATACAGGTGTAGTGGAGAGTTGGATTTTATATAATAAATGAATACATAAAACAAACTCTGAATACATAATACACATAAGCAACCAGATGATGTAAACAAACTAGTGTATCTATAATTTTTCGCTTTTGAATAAAATATAAAATTGAATTATTTTGAAGTTCATTGTTCTGGGAGAAAAGCATCTTTTAATACGTACCTACCGCTAAATAGGACCCATTTTCCATACAGAATTTAAAACAAGCTCAACTTGCACAACAAAATCGCTGAAGAAAGGTAATCACATAAAATTTAGAATGTTTTCAAATTATATTCCAATTTTGTACAAAACAACTAGTTAGAAATCTAAGACAACACCGAGTTGATTAATGGTTTTTATTTCAAAAATACTATTTTTTTAGTAAACACAAATTTTTTTCGTTACCAATTAATAACAGATAATTTTGTATACCACCTGGCTGTTTCGTAAACCATAAAATTTTGAAATAAATTAACCAAATATTTATTAATTTATTTCGTTTCTAGGATACGACGAGAGATCAAAAATAATATATCACAGAGGGATTTGAATAGTCATGTTGACCACCAAAGTAAATAAAATTAACAAAGTGGTAGTGTGTGGGATGAAGGGTGTTGGCAAAACAGCAATATTAGAACAATTGATCTATGGAAATATTGCACCGGATAGTGTAAGTACATCTGGAGTGTAAATTATTCATTCTAGATAATTGAATAATCACTATGTTGATAATTTCAGGTAATACAGTCCACTATTGAGGATACATATGTTGCGAATATTGATGTAGGTAGAGGAATTCCAGAAACAATTCGATTCTATGATTCAGCTGGTTTGCTCGGCAATGTTCAATTACCCAAACATTATGTACAATTTCCAGATGGCTTTGTTTTAGTTTATGACCCAAGCGATCCAACTAGTTTGGATTTGTTAGCTGGTATTAAGAGTGACATTGATAGGAACAAAGACAAAAAAGAGGTAACTAAACATTTAAATTCCAGCGCATTAGCAAATATTTAAAAGTTTAAAATCGATTTTTTAGATTTGTCTTATCGTTGTTGCTAATATGAGAGCACGCAATAGCAAACATGGAAGAAGGGTCATTGACGATTCACAAATTAAATCACCAGATCCAATTGAAGCAATATTAAATCGCGCTAATAGTTGGTGTGCCCGCGAACGCGTGAAACATTTCACCATAAATGCTATGGAGAGAGCATCTCTTTATGAATCGTTCATTCACTTAGCAAGTTTATTACATCCACCTCAATCGAAAAGTACATTTCCACAGTTGCGACAGCTTACGAAACAGAAAAGTGATAACCGAATGTAATTAACGAATTATTTATATTAAATATATTTTTTATAATTTGTGAGTTGAAGTAGTTTTCCACACAATATACAACCATTCTCAACAGGTATGTGTTAGTTTTGTAAAACTTTTTGCAGAGAGTAAGCATGCAAGAGTATGATCATTTATGATCTAATGGACTAAACAAACGAAAGTCAAGTTGTATAATAAATAATAATATATGTAAATCTGCAAGCTACTAGGGATCTAACGCCACAAAGCCACAAAACCTACTAGCCACAAAGCCTAAGGGCTGTATATGTATTATGGCTAGTAGAATCATAGAAATCTGATTTAATGGAAGAATTGAATGGTTTCAATATCAGTTTTTGAGAATTTATAGACCAGCAAATAAGTAACTCATTCAAAAATAAGTAATTGTTTACATCAATTGTAGTAGATTAATTCAATTATTGGTATTTAAAATTCATCCATTGTTTTAATTAAACTCACTTTGATGGTATAAAAAAACTTCAAAAGAATCGTCATAACAACTTTACCATTTACTTAATTAATTGAATTCTATCACCCAAATTGACAGTAGAAATTAATTTGAACGATTCTGGAATGCTGTAACTTCGATTACTTGTAAGAAGAAGATAAATCCTTTACTCGTATCATACGTAATCGATTTCATTCATAATTCGAATACAATGAAATACATATACAATCGCATAGTAAATCTATGACGTATATAAATAGTATTCTGTAGTAGGCACATCATGTGTTTAACCATTAAACTCTAATGTTTACCGAATAACTCGAAGGATAATGAGTGTAGAAAACTATCTTGAATCATCATCAGCAAAAGAATCTGGTAGAAAGCCGTCGAATTTTGGTAAAATTCTGTTTTACACAACAGGTAATTTCATTATCAGTTTTTGTTAGGTAATAGTTACAATTAGATTTGCAGGCGGCATTGGATTGGGGTTATCACTAATTTGCGCCTCATTTGTTGCACCAGCTTTGAGGAAATATTGTCTGCCGTTTGTGCCAGCCACAACAATTCAAGTAAAAAATGTATTATCATTATTACCCAAATCTGGCATTAAAACATCAACCAAGTTATTAGATATTGGTTCTGGCGATGGGAGAATTGTTATAGGTAATTGATATATGTATTATTTTTAGCTATATATTAAAATATGTTATTGGCTTCCCTAATTGTAGCTGCCGCTAAGCAAGGAATTCCATCGGATGGAGTTGAATTAAACTTTTGGCTTGTGGGTTATTCGATGCTCGCTGCATTCAAAAACGGTGTGTCTAGTCAAACAAATTTTTTTCGTCAGAATCTTTGGAAATTTAATCTGAGCCCGTATAACAATATCGTTATATTCGGAGTGGAACAGATGGTAAATATTGAACTTTACTGCTATTCCGTACTATTTCTTAGTATCTAATTTTAGATGACAGATTTGGAAAAAAAATTCATAAATGAGGCCAAGCCAGGAACACGAATAATTGCATGTCGTTTCCCATTGCCAAATTTGCAGGCAGAGAAAATCATTGGATCTGGAGTTGACACAGTGTGGTTATATTCAATTAGAGCCAAATAATGTTTCACATTTAATTAATAGTTTCCTTTATTTGCACAATTATAATTAGTAAATTAAGCTATATTTATATTTCATAAATTTAATCTTACTGTTAGCGCCGAATAGAAATATCGAATCGTAATAATTGAATAATAAATGTATTTCTATTAACATAATTATGATTTCGCAATCCGTGTTAATCGTAATTGTCATTGCTAAAAATTTCTGCCCAAATAAATGCGTGTGTTTATGGAGTCTTGGTACAATTCAACAAATCCGAGTTTTGAATAAAATTGTGACATATTTCGGTCAGTTTTATTGAGACAAACATGCACCCCAAAGGAGCCATTGGCTCGTAATGCTGCTAGAAGAACCGTCACTAACCGTTTCCCAACAGATTGATCTGCAGTCATATGATCTTTGAGAATAGAACATGCCATAATAGACGGATGTGTAGTTAGTACTTCTTGAGGACAGTCATACTTAAAATTATGAAAATGATTTATCGATTCGGCAGCAGCTGGTGTGATATCACCTGAATTCACTAAAGAAATTGGATATTTTACACACATAGCTGGAATCCAACACATCTCCTGTTTACGATAAAATGCTTTTGCATCTAATGCCGCACACGCATAGCCGATTAATCCGTTTGTAACATTTTGTATTATCATACAAAACTCTGGATTTATTGTGATAAATGGACCCACTAATCTATCTGCAGGAATAGTTTGAAGATTATCCGGAAACAATTCGGTACAATCAGATCCATCTCGACATGTGTTATGACATATTCGATACAGATCGCTTTCATCACTGTGCACATAAGGACGAATTGTAGGAAAATCGGCTGTTGGTTCATCTGGTAATTTATATAAAAATAAATCATTTCCAGCATCTACTGGAATTAATCTCTGTAAATCTGCAGTTAATCCTCCTCTGAAAACCCAAGGTTCTTGTGAGCCCGATGTGAATGTCTCTTGCCAACCCTTACTAAACCCTTAATATAAAACATAATCATATATAAAATTATATTGAAAATTAGTAGATGTTAATGAAACCTACATGTATAGTTTCCATCAATATATGAGTTTATGTTTGCCGGAAATTGAACCAATTCTAAAATAAAATTCCTATATACTAATTTATTCGTTAGAGAAAAATTAGAAAGTATTTCCTCACCTAGCCATTTAACGAAGGCTAATAATAATGTGACCACTCCTGCCATGTCCCAGACATAAGTAAACAAATCATAAGACAATTCCTTATTTGCACACAATGCAATCTTTTTCGCCAAATTTAAAATAGAGAGACTTGAATTAGAAAATCTTTCGGAACGTTTATGCCATTCCTGAATTTCTGGCTTTGTTGTTCCGTTCAGAAAATGTAAATTTTTCTTTTGACTAAGCAACACATTGGCATTAGTTTTCAACCATTGAAATTCCTGTAAAATGTGCATTGCGCGATTTCCGTGTTCAAACGGCAGATAAAACAAATCACATAATAGATACAAATCCTCTATTGTTATTTCTTTATCAAAAGGTCTGCAAGCATAAATAAAAAATAATTAATATCAAACCATACATTTAAAAGTTTGCATTTACTTTTCACAATCCATTCCAACGTCGTTAGAAGTTAAAGATATATCAGATCCTTCTATTTGCATGCTAGCTCCCGAGGAACTCTAAAATAATATGAATAAATTAGAATTTTCGTACAGGGAAATATTTCTAATACTAACAGAGTTGACTTCAGACATCACAACATCCTCAACAACTGACTTGATTTCAACGTGTTTCGGTGACGTTCCAACTAATGGGGTGCTACCACAGTCCATTGGTTCCACTGAACTGGTTTCATCATTGAAAGTAGTAACATTATCTCTACTTGATGTTGCAACAGGAGCAATCTCACACATACCAATAGTATGATCATCTGTTTTCTCTTTAATTAGTCCAATATTCTCGTTTAATTTGAGCAAAATTTCTGTAGATGACATTTTAGTTGAATCTAATTCGTTACTTTGCTTCAGTACTATATCGTTTTCTTTATCTGCCAATTCTTTAAACTCTTTAATAGCTGGTAATTTTTTACTAATATCGATACTCTCTGCTTTTATGGACATTATAGGGATTTGAATCGACATGATCGGAATTTTATCTGGTATTGGTATATGGCCGACATTGGAGAGAATAGGATTGGGAATTGATTCATTCGTAACAACTTTGGTTTCTGACACCAACGAATTCATCATTGGCTGAGCCGTTGGAGCTTCAACTATAAAATTTACAGCGAATATTATCATTACATCAATATCAAATTCTATCTAAATCTTACCAGCTACAGAAGTACACACATCAGCAAGAGCCTGTAATTCAGTCGTATTTACTTCTTTGATCGTACTCGTTGTAGTAGTGCTTACTGTTGTTGATGTTAAGCTCATGCAGGTATTAATCGAAGGAATTATTGGAATTATTGGCATGACCACTATAATAAAATCATTGATAAAAATACTTAAGCTTAAGTGTTTAAAAATATAAATAAAATTTACTTGTAACGGGTGGATGAGGTTTAGTAAGTGGACCACATACGTCTTTCGGGATTGAAAATTCCGGTAGCCAAGCAATTAATGCATTTCTATAATTACAATTGATAACATTAAATAATATATATTACCAATATTGTGTATTTCATTACTTGAGTGCCCTTTTCGGGTGATACACATGTTTCGCGAGCTCCATTAGAGGTGTGTCCTCATCAAAAATACCTTCTTCATTTTCAGTTTCTAATTTTACGTCAGCTACCATTGAATCTAAGAATCACAAGAACTATGTTAATGAAATCGAATATTTTTAAAATTGAATCTTCACTTACGATTTAGTTTTGCTTCTATATTACATTTTGACCAAGACGCTAAAGTGTGAATAGCAATCGCATTTGCGTGAAATTCACAATTTGGATTAGTTAGAACACCACGAAGTAATGGAATTATTTCTGGCGATCGACCAGAATACGGACCTAAAAAAACACGTTTAGGATCATAATCATTTGCATGCAGATTATCCCAAATCAATGGTGGCCGTTGAAGTACTTCGGTAATTTCTCTAATGCCATCAATTGAGAGTGTCTTTGTTATGACTTTTGAACCCGTCCACATTATATCTATACTCTAAAGTAAGTCATAACATCAGATTATTAAAAAAAAAATTATATAAATAACTAATA
This sequence comes from Coboldia fuscipes, assembly GCA_001014335.1. Lineage (NCBI taxonomy): Eukaryota > Metazoa > Arthropoda > Insecta > Diptera > Scatopsidae > Coboldia > Coboldia fuscipes. Next base: position 110,075 of record JXOR01000354.1, read on the forward strand.
TACCTTTATTAAAGTGGAACCAATTGTTTGCAGGTATTCAGAATTCTTGACTGAAGGGACTGCACGTGAACTACAGTATTGTGTGGGACAAAATAAGAAACGCGGACTATTCAAATGATTATAAACCTCATTTGTAACTGATACTTGAGCTTGTGCAAATGACTGAAATACATCCTTATCAGCTTTACTCATTTCAGATTCAATATCATCAAACAAAAGTGCAAATGAATCACATCCGAATTGAGAAACCTGCTCCAATTTTCGCTTCAAAGTAGCCAATTCCTTAGGATTACTATAAGTCATATCTAAACCTGGTGATAGGGCATAAAAAAATCGGATATTATGCTCCTTAGCAGCTGCTATTAAACCTAAAATTATATAAAATGGATTAAAATTACGTAACTATGATATAAATTCTTGAAGCCGTTTACTAGTTAAGTGATCGGCTTCCTCAACAGTATACAATTCACGCCAATATGCTCTATGTTTGTAATCATCCTTCGGTGCGTACACATATGAATCCATTCCCCATTTTTTTAACCTAATAATGTATCACATCAGTAAATTAGTATTTTTCAGTCGCATAGCTAAACTTGTTATGCTTCTGCAGAGTAACTTACTTCCTAAACAAGTCTTTTCTTTGTTCTGATGTCCATGGGCGTCCGTAAAATCCTAACACAAATAGATTAAGAATAGATAAGTTACGATTCAGTTAGACCGTGTGTGTCAATGGAAAATTACCTTCTACCACACCACAAATAAACTGACTTGTCTCGCCGGCAAAGCCAATCGTATCACCCATCCTAATTCAACTTAATTTCCTTTAGGGAGCTACACTTTAATAATACGATACAAAAACTTTCGCCTGAAACGTAATCAATTGGTGCAATTTCAATGTTCACTTATCACATTCAATAAAATGTCCCCAACGTCTTACAAGTTTAGTAAGGTATTACCATAAAATACCATAAAACAAAGTATCTAGGTTATTGGAAATCACAATAAGTCCAGAATTGAAGTGTATATTCATTTACTGTTTGGTTTCGTCCAGCACCAATAAACAGTTCTATGCCATTACAATTAATTTTAGCCACAAGATATGCGTTACCACACTCTAAACTGCATGCAATTCAATAAATCACGATTCTAATACACTGTATTTAAATAAGGGACACTAACTTTTCTATATTGGTATAAAACGGTAGGATCTCTTGATTTTGGACTCCAGCATTCACAAGACCCTCGAACTTATTGCAGTCGTTAATTATGCAATTATTCCGGCTGGTTTCGATGGACTTGAGGGATTAAATTCTATTTATTAAGACTAAAAATAATACAATGCAATGAATCAAATAATATCTCGAGAATGAAATAGGTGTAAAGTATGACTAGAAATAATATATCAGATATGATGTTTTAATAATAAAAATATTAATCTATTAGATTCCGAAGTAAGAAATGGAAACTTTTGAAATTCGGAAGTTGCTCGAACCGAAAGCAATCTTGGCGTTTTGGCGTGAAATTCTGAATTTGTATGGGAAGTGGCAAGTCTACCTCGAGAACGAGATTCAGGAACGTTGTAATATTATTTACCCACACAGTACGGGCATTTATCAGTACCCACTCTTTTTGGAGTAAACAAGGAGACCCCCTGGGGACCGTCCACGAAAAGACGATTTTTGTATGAAGATGTCATTTGAGAGCGACGACAGCCCATTGAATTTACGTTCGATTCCATTTGGTCAGCATGCCCGAATACCGGACGAGAATATTGTGTCTTTTTGACATTCACGGTATCAACGTCGTTATAGCATGTGAAATCTATTCGAGACGATGTGCTGACGATTTCATACAAAATGCCAAACGATCAAAAGTTGGTATCAATCTCAATACAATTTCAATAGATCGCATTCGCAATTCACGAACATGTACCCAGTGTACGAAATGCCTGGCATTTAATTTATTTAAACATTTATTATACAGCAAAATATGAGAGACATGTAAAATGGTCTGTACAATTTTAATAAATTGAACGCTGATCACAAGACCCTCGAACTTACTGCAGTCGTTAATTATGCAATTATTCCGGCTGGTTTCGACGGAATTAAGGGATTAAATTCTATTTTATTTTTTGGTAATTTGTTACAAAATGCCAAAAATACGGTGTTCGAATTATCATGGTATAAATTGATTGGATGTCGACTGTTTGTTAGAAACTATTTGTAGAGAGTATACAAAGGCACGGATATAAAGTTTGATAAACTTAATTGATGTATAAAATCATGTTACTATTTAAAATAGTGTTATATGGACGAGAAAACTACACCGCAATAGCCATTGAAGAATAAATTGATCAGTAGATAAAACAAGTATTACTGTATGCATTTAATGGATCAGTTACACTGAATCAAAATTGTTTACCTCCCGTCCGTGCTTGTTACTTCCCGCACTGCGTAATAACAACGAGTTTTTTCGCACTGCGGAAATAAACAATGCGGGCGAAAGGTATAAAAAGATTGGATTCAGTGTAACTAACCCATTAAATGGATGAAATAATACTTGTGTTGTCTGCTAAAATTGTACCGCTATTTGTTGTGGTCTTTATGATTCCATGTAATCATTGAATGATTTCGAACAATAATACGTGTTTATAATTCTTCGTTGTATTCTCTGTTTGTTTGATTGTTTGTTTGTTTACATCACTATTTTTTAGTTGAATTTTTTAAAATTAAAATTAAAATTAATAGTTAAATTAATTTAAACAGAATCAGCAACTCCTCCTATGGACTCGTACTTGGTGATCCGGGAAATAAGACCCGAGGACGATTTGAATTGCCAGAGTCTAATAAAGGATTATGTGATGTCATTTGTACGAGAAGCATTTTTCTTCTGCCTGTTCCGAGAAGTAAAAGTCCCGGTATATTCTCGGTTGCATCATAATGAACTCATATTCAATTTTAGATCACTTTGCAATTAATTATCTTGATGTGGGCCATCATGTTCATATTCTTTGGTGTTCCTCTTCTATTTGGGCTATTTGCTGTGCCTATTGTAATTATTGCAATGTACGCGGCTACTTACAGCACATATTTTGCTAAATCAATGGAATTAGCACAAGTTAGTTGATTCTTTTTTAACTCACATACATACATTTGTCTGTAACATGTTTCGTTTTATATAAATTAATTTAAAGGAGAAACCGAAATACTGTTTAGTTGCTGAATGCTATGAACCGGTCTCATTTAAAACATCAGCGATGGATAGAACATATCATGAAATTCACGAAAATAATATACGCCAAATAAATACATCATCCATGAAGAAAAAAATTGTAGGAACATTGAGTTTAAAATCGCATAATGCCTTAGAAAACTGTGACTGGATTCATCGGCTGGCAATTAATTTGAAATACCCAATACGGAAAATTGGAGAACCACTTGTAGATCATGCATTAAGACAGTGCCATTTTAAATCATCGTACAGTGTAGAGGCATCAACAACGGAGTGCCAGCAAGAGATTCGAGATCTTCTCACTAATATGGGGTAACGATACATTAAATTATCGGTTTGAAAATGTAATTAAAGCCTAATTCATTTATTGTTCTATATGCTGAAGGTTCGAAACAGCACAGGTTTACAATAAACCAATAATGCTAGGAATTAGAATGATGCGATGTCAACTAAGGATGGATTTAACCGATTGGGCTGAAAAAAAACTTTCTTAGCAAATTGAAAGTCCACTTGGTATTAGTTTTGAGAATTAAGCTTCCAAATGCATTTAAAATACACATAATCTCTCGTTGCAAAACAAATGCTCATTGAAGAATTTTATCAGTTAATTGCTAATAAATGCAATTAAAGTGTAACGTTTTATTATTATGTACGACAGCTAATATATATTGTCTTCATTATAAGTTATAATTAATTAGACGGTAAATATGACAACAAAATATACATTATTAACACTTAGCAGTGAGAATTGAGGTATTTGAACTACTTGTAAACCCATATACAATTATTTAAATCCAGATATTTAATTTTTTGATAATTAAACACATTTAGCATCATGAAATGTGAACTAATATTGAACAATAATTTATAGTCCCTTATTGAACCAAACGGTAGTTCTATCTGATGAATGCTCTTTGATTTCCTTTTGTAAATTCGCTTCCAAACTATTTACCTGAAAATATTTAAAAATGTGTTATAAATTCATATCGATTATTGATACGGTAAAACTCACTGGAAAAGCAGCTCTTTGGTCAAAGAATGCACAACCCATAGGAGTAGCAAATGTAAGAACTGAACCGACCAGTACCATTTGAATGGGAGCAGATAACTTCGGATATTTACAGAAAAATCCTTTATTGGTTAACATCTGGACAACAATTGGTGATATAGCTAAAAAAAATCGGCTCGATATTATAAAGGTATTAATAAAAATGTCAACAATCAATATTATTACCCATTCCAGGTGCTGCCATTGCACAACGGCTTGCAACCACTGCACTTATACCCTGGATTGCTGCTTTTTTGGACTTTCCTAGTACATTATCATTCTCATCCACAACTTCAACACCATTCATGATTTCCCTAAAATCAATCAAACAGTTGATAAATAATTAGTAAATTTATATTAAAATTATTTAAATAATCCTGATGAACTCACTCGCTTCTCATTAGCGGAATATTAATACAATTAGCTGCAGCCACAGCAGCAAGTGGAACCAGGCGTCCAAGTAATGGATTCATTTTCTTCAATTCAAATTATAAAAAATTAACTTGTACACATGACTTAACTTGGCCATATAATATGCATTACCTTTGTGAGTCTATTCAACGACAATGCAGTAGTAACAGCGCCTGATGTAGCCAATACATAAGACGTTACAAGTTGTCTTTAAATTAAAATCCATTTATTAATTATACATCATATCTTTTAGAATCTATTGATAACATACTTGGTTGATATTGGGGACGCACCAGATCGGTTTGAGTAGTTTACTATGGCGTTAAATGTTTGATTCGCCCATTGCCAGAATACCACAGCTGGTGTAGTTTTATAGAACACAAGCATACCTACAATAAAAATTATGTGATTTTTAAATTGACAATAATTTTAAATATTATGCTTAAATTAAATAATGTAGTTGTACTTACAACCAGTAATTAGAGTGTTCATTGGAACTTGCGCACTCATTCGTCCAATATGCAATACCTTTTCTCCGGTGTCAGGATGAAACGCAGAATCCTTTAGATACTTGTAATGCCACAATTCCTCGACATTTTCTACATCTGGCACTGGTCGACCGGCTTGGTAATCATCAACCACTCGTTTTGCTTTATCCAGTTCAGCATTACTGGCTAATAAATTAAATGGATTCGTTAAGAGAAAGAAATGTTTCAATCTGCCCATATAATTCGATTGATCGAATTTTGGCCGCTTTAGATCGACTTCTGGTAGTGTCATTTTCTCACAATTTGCTATTAACTTTACACGTAAATGGTTATTCCTGAAAATAGATATGTTTTATCTATATTAGGAACAATATTTATCTTCACTATTTAATTAAATTAATTTTAATAATTTCATATTCAATGTTTCCCTTCAGTCCACTTGCTAATATGAGAGATACATATTTTTAAACTGAAAAGAATATTGTGTAACATTCTTCAAATATTTTTTTTCTAATAACACGAAATAACTATAACATAGAAGTGTTTATATTGACCAGTACGTTTAAATATAATAACCATGACGGATCAGATGGACACCTCACACTCTCATCAATTTTAATTTTAATTTTTATATTGTGAATTAACACCCTCATCTATGGTGATTTATGCATATATGTTTCTGTAGAGGTAATCCCGTACTGATAAATTCTAATACAAAGTCATTTGACAATGAAATAATGTGGTGAATGTTATCGTTGAAACACTTCATGTTTCTATTGAACGGTATCTGTACGGATTTATATTTGGATAACAAGTTATACTTATGTATGGAAAATAAAATTGAAATGATATTATATTTTGGAGAGAGTGGGAAACAAAATAATTTTTTATATGTGGATGTGAAAGCCAGTAAGCTCATTATATAATACACTTGGACTCTTCGCTTGAACAAATCTTTAAATACACCAATATTCAATTTCTCGACGTCTAATAGATAATATCGTTTTTAGCATTCAAATAATTGATAATTTTGAACAAACCTAATAAGAAATTACACTTCACAGAAGATCCACCAAAACTGACCTAATCCTAAGTGAATTCTGTGCGTTGATTTTTGGAGTTACTGAATTTTAAGTTTCTCTTCGTTTTACAGTACAGCAGCGGTATTGTTGTTTCCCATTATATTGTAGTTGTATTTTTATCAGTAATATAATTATTATAATTTTTACATGAATTTGAAAGTATAAGCACACACACACGGAAAATTTTGAATAAAAATATTATTAAGTTATTGTTGCTGACTTCACAGATTATTAAAAATTTAAAAATTGTCGAGTATATACAATGTCAAAATATACAGATGAAAATTTTATTAAATATTTTGAAACGGCTGACAACAGGAATCAACCGTTGTTACAGTAACATTAAAAAAAAGTTCAAAAGTTTATCAGTTCTTTACCGAAACAGCGAGCTGAGTAGAATCTTAAATAATGAATCAATTGAAGTTAAAATACTCCAAAAAGTAAAATAGTAATTTTATTCGTTGTTAAGTGTTGCCGGAAACATCAATATCTGGAAATATTCAAAAAAATTCCAAATCAACGAAAATCGATGAGCATTATTATTCCTGGCGGGGAAATGAAATAAAGCTTCACAAACACATAAGCATTACAAACTAAAGTCTCGTAGATGCGTCATGACTCGTGAATGTATTTCATGAAACTCTATTTAATCTTGATTCATTCATCCTCGACTATTTTGCCAATTTTAATTTTTCAACTTTTAATAAAATTATTAAAAAATTAATAAAATTTAAATCTAGAAATTAATGATTGATCCACTTAGTGTTACTTGGGAATACTTTTATTCAGGTAATATTATTCAAACTAGGCTCAATTATTTAGATGTCGTTAGATTTTTATGTCAATATACATATATGGGATTTTACACATAATTAACAATCATAAAGGGGTTAAATACGTAAACACTTTTAATTTATAATATCGTACATAACACTTATGATTTTGCCTTGGTTATAATATGTATTATAGCGTAATAATTTATTTTAAATTTACTGGTTATATGTTCATGTCTTCTGATTATCAATATATTTAATTGTTTATACTTATTCATACAATAGAGACAATTTAAACAAACAATTATTAATTTAACAATAATTAACAAAAAGTATAACGGTTTCAGTAATATTATATAATTTGTTGATATATAACATTTACAATTAATTTATCATCAACTCACTTTTCATCAAATCTTTGATTATTAATTACACGGATTCCTCATTTTTGAATTATTAACAAGTAAATCAATAATTTTTATCAATTCAATATATCAGCGAATATTATTGTTACTCAATAGCACATATTTTATACAAGACAAGACATCAGAAATATTTATATTATAATATAATTACACGTTTTTTGTGCTGTTTTATTTTCTTTATCTTTTTTCTTCACTTTAACGATTGAACGAAACTATATCAAAAATGTATGGTTTAATATTTTTTTAATTCAAATACTTAATACTTTGCCGTAATTTTAATTATTTAGTCATTTAAAATTTAAAAAATTAAACATTTATAAATATCTAATTACCAATGAACCGTTGATTGACTTACATTGCTCTTGTATTTACTATTTCAAAACCGAATAATTGAATTAAATTGATTTCATTAATCAATATAGAATTATTATTATATTTTAATTGATCTGAATTTTTATAATCTAATTATTTCGTTTATTTTATTGTAACAAAATCATAGATATAACAATTGCTTAAAATAACTTTGTTTGTTTATTTTTTTTTCTATTATTTTATGTTCCACTTAGTCTACATTCTTTAATTATTTTCACTAATGTATTTCGCTGTTTAATTTTTCTATAGCTAATTACATGTTTTCTTTCAGTTTGCTATATTGAATTTCGTTAATTTTAAAATTCTTAAAAAAATTTATTAATAAGAACATATTTGCTTTTCATTAAATTGAATTTTGGTTATGCATTTAATTTAAATTGACAATGTATGTAATTCTTTTGTTTAATTGATTTTCTTATTTTTGTTTTGCTTGTGATTAATAAAAAAAAATGAAGCAATGCTCAAAAGAAACTAAGTATTATATCACTTAAAATATTATTTGTCCTAACAATACATAGGTACATGAAATTATCAATCACAATATATTTTTTACAATCATTTAGAAAACTATTAACTTATATTAAACATAATATTTTAATTTTATGTATATTCAAAGTAAATATAGTTATTCTTCTATGTATTTGTATTGGGAATTAATTAGTTAATATTGTTGCACTGTTGATCAATGTCAATCAACATTTAAACATTCCATCAAAATTAATCTAGGTAAATTATAAATAATTGTATACGTATTCTAATATTTGGAACAATTATTACGATTACTGGAATTATCTTTTATAGAATGAGTATACCATTATATTAAAACTATAATAACAATTAATAGGAATCAATTTAAAAGTTAAGAATGGATATTTCGTATTATCATATGTATAGAATATAGTAAAATCATGAATAGATTCAATAAAACGCACTAAAGGAAGATTCAATATTACATATTTGGTTTTTCAGCAACTAACTCAATCATTAAACGTACTCTTAAATAGATTTGAAGTTATTTTTAATGATTTGGTTGATAACTATAACATCTCAACCATGTTAGAAGTTAAACATACTGGTTGTCTTATTTTAAACAGCTCTAGTAGCCCTCGGAGAGTGCACACGTTGGATTATCAACATGGAACAATCTAAGTTCATAAAGCGATGCCAATACGATGAATAAAACATACCAAATCATTAATATGATACCAAGTCGCCTATCTAATTTCCATCCATTAAAATGTATGGCGAATAGTAGAAATATTACCGTAGATAACAAAGACAATGTGGAGTATGCAAGGCCTAAAATAAAAATGCAAGAAAAAAAAAACGACTTTTAGTAATCTCGTTCATTGAAATTAAAATTACCTGTTATGTTGTTGCTAATTTGGATGCAAAAATTATATTCTGTTTAGATTCTATGTATTTCTTCTCAACCTTTTGAAATCACTTTTATCTGTGCACCAGGCGAGATTATTGTCGTTTTTAGAAACCATGGTAAGCCCAAACACACAAGTATATCGAACACATTTGATCCTACGGCATTTGATACGGCCATGTCGCCATATCCTTCTTTGATAACGGCAATTGAACTAAGCGCATCGGGTACCGAAACACCGGCGGCCACAAATGTTAGGCCCATCACAGTGTCCGGTATTTCGAAGGTTGCTCCAATTATCGTTATCATCCATACCTGAAAATTTAAATGATAATAATAAACGCCTATTAGTTCTCACTGAATTTAAACTTTTTAAACTCACCATAAAATATGAGTAAAACGATATCCACATCATTGAAATTGTAAATGTCAATAAATACCAATTACGATATTTTTCTGTACGACAATCTGGTATTGTATATGTGCATGTGTAATAAATCGGATATACCACATACCAATAGATTAAAGAAAAATGTCCACCCTGTGTAGGCCGTTCTAATGGATTGTGTGGTGTATACGCTTTTGGATCCTTCGATTTATAATATTCGGGATTCTGTACTTGGACAATGGTTGTTCCTTGCTCAGTAACTTGTGTATCAGCACCACGTGGTGATGTTGCCTGCTCCATACCCATACTATTGTAACCAGCATTTGATTGTCCTTCAATTGATGGATTACCCCAATTGTCCGATTGATTGTAACCATCACCTGTGATATTTGAATTCCAACCTGTTGGATTTGGTGCAACTGTGCCACCCATTTTATTTTCATCCCATGCTGCATTTGGATCCCAACTAACATTTGGATCCATATAAGCTTGGTAGTCTTGATCTGGTTGGACTGATTGTGGCGGTGTTATTGGTTGCTGCTGTTGTGTTTGTTGCGTATAAGAGGTTTCTGGTATATTCTTATAAGTCACTAGTGCCGATTGTTCACCTCTTGTTGGCAATTTAATTGGAAGATTAAATGATGTTGCCCAGATTTCCAATGCTGAATTATATCGTAACGCAATACAATATACTACATATAGTAATAGCATTATTAATGATTCATACTAAAAATAGCAGTAAATTGAATTAGTTTTAATGTCCAAATATAATCATCAACAGATTGATTGGTAACACTAACCCAAGTAATATAATCATTGATTAGAATCAATAACATGGCCAATATAGAAATTGTATAGAAAAAACAATCTCGAAATAGTGGCCACCAGTTTAGTTGACATACAGTACCAGAACATAGTGCACAAACCGATATAACAAACATTATATTAAATACAGCTGATCCAATGACTCCACTGATCCCGATATCATCTTTTGCAACAAATACACCAATGATGACTGTCGCTAATTCAGGAGCAGAACTACCAGCAGCCATAAATGTAGCACCAGCAACATCTGGGCTAAGTTTCAATTCTAAAACCAATAAAATTTTAAAATGGTTATTAGATTTTAATGAATAATACACTTTGTACCTTCACACAATCTATTTAAACTGGCAACAAAATAATCATCACATACAATTGCTAATCCAAGAAACATGAATATAGCTACAAATATATGTATGACAACGGCTCCATTACGTCTCATGCCTTGATCAATTAATGGCCTAGGAAATTGTTCGATTGCCGGCGGTATCGAACACTGTTGTACATTACTAACATTAATCAATGCTGTTGGGGTACCAAGTAATTCTAAATTTTCTTCGGTTGTTGATTCAATATAATCATATTCAGTTGTAGGTGAAATAATGGTTGAGAAGTCATTTAATGATTTATCACTATCGTCTCCATTATCATTATTTGATTTTTCCGATATTTTATTATGCGGTTGTGACTTTTCACTATATGCACTGTAAATTAAAAATAAAATTCCCAACATCCAAACACAACATGTTCTTCGCCTCTGCATTTTCTAGAAAAATAAATTAAATTAATAAAAGATTTAATAAAATATTGTATAAAACAAAAGTAGCACAACTAAATCACCAATAACTATGTTACTTGATAGAAATTAAACACTGTTGAAAAGTGTTCGTATTGAATTTATCTGAAAGAAAAGGATTTGTTATCAATAAGATTTTATGTTGTATCATTTATCAACTAATTCAAGGTGAAATTAATGCACTCACTGATGTGATTTTAATTCGGTTTTAATCGAAACCAATGAATAATGAATAAAATTAACAGACGAGGTAAATGAAAAACAATTTTAGGAAGTTGTGCTTGTAAAATCAATATTATTAAAGTTTCATATCTTATGCTATCATTGATATACTTTTGCAATATAACTTAAAAGAAAAACCATTTGGTAAATAGATATCTCCTTTTATTCATTCATCTTTAATTGAATGTTATGTGGATAGTTATATGGCATTTGCTTACAACTTACGCAGGTTTATGATACTCCGTTACACAATTCTTCCTTTAAATTCGTTGGATATGGAAACGAATTTTAATCCAGTATAGTGATTATTTTTCTCTGTAGTATTTATTCTTCACTCAAATCGTCACACAATTGAGAAATAATATATTACATTGGGAACATAGAACATTCACTTTTAACCAATTTAATGTTGAATTCAATGGAAAATTGAAGAAAATTCTAAAATAAACTAAATACTTAATGTAATCATTTTTGTTGTCTTTTTTTCCTGGATTGATTTGATAATTAATTGAAAAAGAAATCACATAAACACTGTTTCACACTGACAGAAAATCTCCTTATGATGGAACGGAATTTAGTATCCGATTTTTTTTTATTTGGACTTCAACTGGAAAATTTCTCCAATATAAAATATATGGTTTCGGGAAATAACAGAGGCCGAGTGAAAGCTTTATTTACCCCAATAATGTGCCGCACACTAAATTTTTTATAAGAAAGTTGAAATAAAATAAATTTGGGGCTGGGGGTGAAAACAACATTTTCTAAATGTGTGGAATCACCTGAATAGTAGAAAATACACTAATTCAACGAACACGCGCATTTCCCTAACGTGGAAAATATTGTAATTTTTCATCAATGGATAAAAATGTCCTTTTCTCAGAGAGTATCTCTTGATATACTGAACGTCAGCGTCAATAAAGTGTTTTAACGACGATAATCATAAACTCAATACATAATTTCTAAATCACAAAAACTAGTTACCATACTTATTTACTTACTTACTTATAGCAAATATAAGACGAATCGATTTCTTCTACGGACAATGATGATGTACTTTTAAGCAATAATTACTACATTATGTTGTCAAGCATAATGTTAGCCAATTAATTACAAAAACGCCAAGTATGAAATAATTGCGTGCACCGTCTGTAAAGTGGAATTGTTTTCATATTTTAATTAACCATTTATTTGTTTAAAAATCTCACATTTATCTACCAGAGCTAATCTTATCAGCTGCATCTCGTCGAGTTCACAAGGTAAACAAATTTGATTAAATGATTTGATAACAATTCGTACTTTGAAGAATAGATGAAGAAGAGAATAGGTTGATTGATATGAAAACCTTGTACCAAGAACTAAACAAACAATGGATTATTACAATAATTTGAGTAAATTCTTGGTATGGATATGGTGTGATATCTTAAGATACTTGACCTAAAACATTCTTAAACACTTCCTCAAGGATCTTCAAATTGAATGGAATGAATTCATTGATTTGGCATACATGCATTCAAATGGCACAATTCGTAACAAATTAATCCGATTATCCGATTACTTCAAAATAATAAATAAAAATTCTATTCTTTTTATGTTTGCTTATATTGAAAATTACTCACTCCATTCAAAATAAAGTGTCGGCTACTTAACTTTCTCAATCTAATAATAACAACCGTTTTGAGTTTATTCATATAATTGGCTAATCGGAATTGTAGTATGAATAAAACTCAAATTCATTCATAAAAATACGTTTGCTATTGACCTCTAGCAGTGTTGACAAGAATTATAATCCAGAACTAATTGTGTGCGGTGCAAATAAAATTTACCATAGAATTTTTTTTCTTTTTTTCCAGTTTACACCTTTAGAGGAATTTAAGTAGTAAAACGATGCATTTGCGTATGCATAATGAATATGCAGAAATTCCATTTTCATTCATTATTATGCGTGGCCGAATAGGAATAGGGCTTAAGCACACAATATATGGAATATAGTTGAAGTAGGGCCAGACTATAGGGCACCAACAATTCATCGTAAAGCAACAAACGTCTTTAGTTAAATACATTGGCTATTGTATGACGGTAAGGATCACACATTCATATAAGTAGCTAATACCAGGCATCAATTCTATTCAATTCCAAGTGTTACCTTTTTTATTGTCCGTTTAATCGTTTATCAAGTTCCTCTCATTCGAACAATTTAATTTAAGTTGATGGACACATTTCAACTTTATATCGATTATTCGTTGGATAGCTGGAATTAGCTAAGTTATTATTTATACTTTTAATCCTTGTCGTGTGCTTATAAAGATTTTTAAGTGTGCACTTCTAGAAGTATAATGATCAATTTTCAATATTAAAATATAAAATATTATTCAGTTTATTCTTTCTTTTAGGAGTGAATTTTTTTGATGATATCATTGTAATCACTACATTAAACATTATCATGTATGCGCATCAGTCAATATGTCGCCAGGACATCAAAGTTTGCCATCACATAGTTAAAATCTCGCATTTAATGGTTTTACATAAAACCGCAAGAATTTTTTTCTTTGTTATATTAAGAGTTTTTTTTTTTATTTATTGAACTTTGACGGCCTCCAAGATCAATAAGAAGTCAAATGAAAGCAAAAATATTCACTTGAAAATATCTTTTGATAATAGAAGAATTCCACGCAAAAACTTCAGAAACAAAAGGAAATAAAAGGTAACGTTCATTTCAAAGGGACTCTTCTACAATGATGAATTTAACACATCTATTACATCTACTGACTTGGTTGCACCAAATTTTTTTTGTGGGCCGGTGCCGATGTTCATTGTTAAAAATTTTATAAATACATATGGACATATAACTCGAAATGACGACCAAAATAAAATCTTCACGTTAATGATTTTTATCCTTTGAACCCTTACCGGCACACAGTCCGATGACAGTTATAATTTATAATACAATCAATGTTGAGAAGGTGATGACAATTCACACAGTTGTTCTCTTTTTATATACCGTAGTTATTGTAAAGATTGAAGGCGGACAATTCGACTGTATCCTTTGAAATTGTTGCAAATTTATTGCAGCGTTTTTTGGGGTTACCATTCTTATTGTTGAATAGAATTAGAACGTGAAAATAACTAACTGAAATACGAAGACATTATTTCTCTAATAAATAAATTAAAATAAAATGAACGGAATGCTAGACGGAATGTTCAATTCGATTTAAAAGCATAAAAAACATGAATATCATAAAGACTATTTGATTAATCTCAAGTAGTCTATTATACCGCACTACGGATGTACAGATAAGTTATGAAGAGGTTGCAACCGTGAAATGAAAATTCTCACACATAATCTGTTTAATTAGTTCCATCACCTAACAGTCTTTTTACCACATTATTAAACATGCGTGACAAAATATACACTCCATAAATGACATTTAATACTCTATATTTTCATTATTTGTCCCCAATTAGATGAAAACCGTGGTGGTTACGGTAGATTTTAGCATACAAAAGGATATCATTTTGCTTAGATTTCTTTAAAATAAATTCTATTTTAATTGTGGATTTTATTTATAAAAATTCTTGATCTATTTGAATGCAACAGATATTAATTTAATTGATAAAGGAGACTTTTCTAAACCATCTTATGATCGTAACAAAGCCAAACTGAATATCCTTTGCTCATCTCCTTTTTAATTTTTAACCGTAATTTATGAGTTTTTATATTTCATTGTCATAACTATTATGCATGTTAGTCGACCGCATTACAGTCAAATATTTTCTTATCATGTTGTCAATGCAACTAAGACACCCTTCTGATTCAAAAGCCAAAAATCATTCCCTCCGTATTCCCTCTTGGTTGTTATAAATATTTATTAGATAAAATTCTAACAATAAACTACACTTAACTGAATGTGTGGAGATGATACATTTATTTGCAACAATCAGTAGTGAATAAAATATATTTAGGGTGAATGTGATACCGCAACAACCATTATACTTTGAATATCTAATAACAAAAGCACGCTGTTCACGATCTCTTTGATTTCAGTATCACAATTGGATTATTTATCGTTCGAAAAAAATAACAAAATTTCCCTAAGCCAATGAAATAAATTAATACAAATGATATTATTAAAGAATCCAATGATTTTTCATTTAGTTGATTTCAGTTATGAATTTAGAGGTCATAGTATTTCGATTTTTTTGCTAACTTGATGGCAGTTATCAATTGAATTTTCATTCTTTAAATATATTGGGGTTGTAAGTGTGGTTTCGCCTTTTCATGTTTATGGGCTACATACTTAGCGAAGTGTAAAATCAATGACAAAGGCGTACCGCAGGAAAAATCACGTTGATGGATAATGTTTTTCACGGGTTTTTTTCTAGGAAAAGGATTTCCCATTCCTACCACAGTTATTCATGAAGGGATAGAAACAATATATCTTTGTTATTTTAAAAATTTTTATGGTAATATGAATGCGTTGTATCGTGGACACTGTAGGATTGATCGTTACAAAAAAATCACTCCTTAGCATCACGCCAAGAAAAAAAAGTAAATTTCTTTAAACATTTTCTTAGATTTTCATTCGATTGATTGAAAACTAACTAATCAAAGGTTGTTTTGATTAAGATGATCGATAAATGAAAAAAAAAAATAACTATGAAATGCCAGAATCACTATGATCGATGAGATACGGCGAACAATTAGGTGATCAGGATTCCAAAATAATGTAAAAATCATAGTAGTTTTTATGTGATTTTTATCGAATTTGCCAATATTTTACTATCATAATTGTACAATTTATAGATACCTGATCCAACTGTTGTCTTTTCTGATTGATCGCAATAGATTCATTCCATTCGGAGGAAACGACCAAAACAAATGATAAGTCGATTTTGATCGATTTTCGAAGCGTGCTAATAACAAAATATAATTTTCGATCCTGCGCGACATTGAACACTTGGACATTTTTACAGACCACCAAAGTCAAATTGATAGCAATTCAACAATAGAGATCACGACATAAATTCGTTGAAACCGCAGTATAAAGGCTGAACAACGATAATAAAGTGAAGGAAATTTTCTTCTATTCTGAAATGACACAATAGAACTTCTTATAATAAAGCAAGTACTGGTCTTGAAGTTAAATGGCGTTGGTGAGCTTAAAGATGATCCCGTAAAGGGACAGTTCTTCTGGTGACCTTTATATTTCATTCATGTGTATACAATGGAAAAGAGCGAATATATAATAATAGTTTTAATATTTAATTGTCTCATATTAGGAAAACAACAACTGCTATTTCATTGAATCATTGGTATTGATTATTTTTATTTTCTATTTTCAAATACATTTTTTTATTCTTAAAATATTTCGGATGATACACTTAATAACTGAATTATCTGTTCGTTAAGTCGTGGTTTATCCAATATCGATAAATTCATAGTTTACAATACCGAAATCAATTAATCTTATCAATGGCACAAGATGGTTTCATATCTCTGACATCAACACATTTATCGGGAATATTATTTTTTTTGTTTGTAGGATATTATAATGGCGGAACCGCAGCATTAACCGCTAAGACGACAAATTTGTTTTTTTCTTTTATTTTAGGGTGAATCGTGCCCTATGAAAAATAAAAATCTGTCACTAAAGGTTTCAACAGCAAAGATCACAAACACCCATAGAGTTTGATAATTTTTAACTGCATTTAGATTCCATTTCATGAAATGTAAAAGAGGCTGGTTATGGGTCTTACCATTCGAGATACAATTCAGTTAGTGAGTTTTAATTAAATTTGTGAAATTCTGAATGTGAAAATATATCACACAACCATCAATAGTGTACATTGGTTAGGAATGCATGAAAAATTGATGCTAATATTTAGGGATCACAGAAGCCACGCCTCAATGCAGTCCATAACTAACCTTTATGCAGTTAGATCCTCCAGATATTTTTAGCAAACCATTTAAATATGTATGTTTTATCATTTGGTTCTGTCTATTCACAAATCCATTGTAAGTGCAGGATCTCCAACACATTGACTGTGAACAAAAAATAATTTACTTATGACCTATAGCAGAGATTTGTTTTTTGGGTTGTTTATTGTTATAAGTTCAACCAAAAGAGAAAATATAATAATTTCGACCTGGATTATAAAACTGCAGTGAAATAGGACTGAGACACTCAGTCTAGCTCTTCAAGTCTAACTGCTAACACCATTTTTGGTGCATCAGACTAGGAAATAGAATTCGTGATTCCATCTAAAGTAAGTGAACTAGTGAAGTAGACAGTATGTCACTAAATAACAAAGTGCCTCCGCAAACTTATTCCCGTTTATTTTTCCGACCATGGGATACAAAACAAATTGGAAAAATGGAATTTACTCAATTGAATACGGGATACCAATCTAATCAAATTTGCTCAAGTGCTGAATCATTTTATAGTTTAAAGGATATAAATTCAGAGAATCAAACAATTAGTAGCAATGATCAAGTGATCAAACAAGAACCGTCCATTATTCAAATGACCAACAGAGAACCAATTCAAACGACAGTTTATTCAATCCCAAATACACCTATTGATTATTATAATGATATGTTTTACTGTCCAAAAGCATTGGACTACTTGCCTTACACCGATTACAATTCATTCACCATGGGAATTATGGAACAAGAATATACTCGCGTCATTACTGAAGAAGCAAAAACTAAAGCATTGAATGCTAAAAAACAACGACCAAAGAAATTTAAGTGTCCGCACTGTAATGTGGCATTCTCCAACAATGGACAACTAAAAGGACATATTAGGATTCATACAGGTATGCATTTAGAAAATTAAATGAATTTTTCGATACAATTTGAACCATACTGATCGATTGTTTTCTAACACTGCGTGTGTCTTATTAGGTGAACGGCCCTTTAAATGTGATGAGAAAAATTGTGGAAAAACATTTACTAGAAACGAAGAATTGACCAGACATAAAAGAATCCATACAGGCTTGAGACCGTATCCATGCCAGACTTGTGGGAAACGTTTTGGTCGGCGTGATCATCTCAAAAAACATACAAAAACACACTTTAACCGAGAAGCATATATCACAGCCGGTTCAGCAATGTTTTTACCATTAAATCCATACCTGTATGCATATTGATAACTATTTTAATTCGCAACAATAAGTTGAGAATTTTTTTAATTCAACAATTAAGACTGAAAATTAGTTAAATTTAATATTGTATCTATCACTGTATATAATCCTTAAAAGAGCAGAATTATTTTAATTTATGTACATTTAAGATGAAATAATAAATATATTTTATGTATTTACAAATAAACTACCTTTGATCATTGTAAATGTGATGCGGTTCATTTTAAAAATTTATTAGCGATTTTCACAATGAACAGATACAATCACAGCCATTTTAATATTTACGCTTCCCATAAATAACTGGTACTTGATGTGGTAAATTTGGAAATGGATATTTTTTTTAAATGGGGTGCAGAGATAACCAAAGCACCAATGAACGAGTGTTAACGACAAAAAATTCATAAACGAATTTTTAGTATCGATTGAAACGAATAAGTGTTCGACAAATAACGTGAAATTGATTATAAGACATTAATGATCTTAAAAATGATCAATCTTGATTTCCAATTCAATTTTTGTTTTCTTTAAAACTTCCGTTTCAGGTAAATTGAAAAATCATTTCATAAAAGCTGTTGGTGGTATCACGGAAATCAAGACACTATTCATTCGATTATTTTTATTTGCCACAATATAAAATATTTTGAATCGATCATCATTTGTAAACAGTGATGCCTAATAGCTAAATGGTAAATACAATTAATTATTGTCTATTATATCTATTCAATATCGTAGATCAATTCTTAATAGAGTGTTACTCAACAGAACTGAGATAACCTAATTTGTCTACATGTGGCGTTCACACCGGAAGAGTATCTTGAATAAAGCACACCATGGTATCGCATATAACGATAACATATTATTTTGCACAATTTCACAGTATGTTATCAGTTAACGATTCAAATGCACTTGAAAATGAAAGTGTGATACTATCGTGAGAAATTTATATAGCTATGAATGTATTTTTGTAATCAATAAAACATTTATATTAGATATAATTTAAATATGACTAAATTAAAAACACTGTCAAGTATTAGATGTATAATTTCAACACATTTATAATAGAATTGTTATTTACTATTTATAATTGTGAGCGATTCTCCAAAATGATAAAAAAATATAAACATTTAAATAAAAAAAAGATCACGAGAAAAATAAAACCCAAATGGCTAACAAACAATAAAAATACTGTGTCATAAATTTACCGTGACTCTAATAGACTCATATCGAAGACTTTCATTCAGGTGGACAGACATCTTCGATATTTTGCAATGATCGGCCACTAAAATCATCTTTTCATTATTGCCTATTGATTATTGATACATTTATTCTCAATGAAATGAAATAGAATAGAAACTAATAAATTACACATCGAAGGTGAAAAATTCTTTAGTAAATGCATATTCGATGAAGAATTCTTTATTTGTGAATTTCGTCAAACACGTACTACAAAGATACGTACGTACATATATAATATAAAGTTTAATCTAAGAACAATTATTAAATTATATCGCAATGAAACTAAATGTAAGTGATATCACTAACAATTAGTAATACATTGAGAAATCTATAGAACGTATGTACGTACATCTGAATGGTTCGATTATAGGTAATTATATGTATTGGCAATTAGAAAATTTATTTTGATAAGATATGGCCGAATTACTGATGTATTGTCAATCGGTAAATATGCTGCCAACGATAATATTGGCCTTAGTTTGTATCGAATTGAGTCATTGAAAACATTTTAAATTAATCACTCCTAATGGAAATCGTGCATTGCTAATTGTGTTGATCAACATTATTGGAAATTAGAGCCTTTCGTGATTACGATTATGTGATATTGTATAGAATTTGGAGTATAATAGCAAAAGTATATTCACGCGATTCCTTCTGAAATCGAATTAAAAATATATTCGGTATAAGTTTTAATTAAAAAAAAAAGATGAAAGCGAAAAAATTTTGGGCTCATTTATTTTCAACGTTAGTGTTATCTGGAATATCATTAGCAGTATTATTAATATCAATATTAACAAATTATTGGGTATATAATTTATTTGAATTGATTTTATTTTTCGTTAACATTCTCTTCTGGCTCTTTACTTAATTAGGTTACATCACAGGTTGTATATTCTTCGGCATATATGCCGAGTGAAGTCAATTATGGTCTCTTTCGTGGAACACTGAAACGTTCACCGATTCAATCACCGGTATACTACGACTTGGAAAGTAAATTTCTTCAATTAACTTTATTATATCGATAATTAAATTTATTACATATTTTTGCATAGTTGTATGTGTCTCAGATGTGAATGCTTGCATGTACAGTTGTCAAAATAATATATCGGATCGTGAGAAGGATATTATGTTAATTATACAAAATCAAACATTGCCTTCATGTCCTATAGCTGCCAATCGAAAATTTGAAGAAACTGCGAAGCGGAGTAGATCATCTGAAAGTGAGTAAATATAAGTGTATCTTTTTAGAAATTAACGGATGATAATAATTAATGTTTTATAGCCTTCGACATTCGACAAGACCGTGCCAATCATGAAAGCGGAATTGATTTCATTTTACCTGGATTCTGGATAAGTACAATCATATTCCTTGCTATTGCGATTTTCTTTTCTGGTGTATCAACATTCTTCTCCTGTGTGAATGTATTCTTCAATCCAATCGAACCGATTTTCAGGTAACTATAATTGTTATAATAGAATATTTAATTTAAAGATAACTAATACATTTATTATTCAATAGTGTACTAGGGCTATACATTTGGAATGGATTAACAACCGGATTTTCATTGATAACAATTATTATTTGGGTAGTTCTGTTCATGCAGACGTTATCACATAATATCGCAATAGCTGATACATTGAGAAATGATCTGGATGAGCCACATAATTCAGAAAATTTGGCCACTTTTGGATATTCGTTTTGGTAAGAATATTATTTTGCTAACAACGAATACCCTTTTTTTAAAACAATATTAATATTTCCAGGCTTCTGTTAATTGCTACCGTGTTACATCTAATTAACATTCCAATTTTACTACATCGCCGATATTTATTAGCTAGAGTGCCACCGCCGCCAATAATTAATGTTGACCAAAATGATTTTACAATTATGTTGTATTAATTTTGTACAAGTGAATAGTAATAAATCAGAATATCTGAATAATCACAGAATTATTTTCAATAAAATATTTAAACTGTGTATTCTCATCCGAGTGATTACGCATCATTTTGTAATCCGAGTGATTACATTTTATAAAATTACTCACTATTAAATAGATAATTTTGAATAATTCAGCTTAAAATATTTCATATTTGCGCCAATTTACAGATACTCTATGATATCTGTATATCAATTGTATAAAAATCGGCGCATTTAACTTTCGTTAAATTTTAGAACTAAATATCATTTTTTGCCGTAAGTCGTATAATTCTGAAATTTTCGACTGGTGACAACTTGTTGAAATTATATTTGTATTTTTGATTTTTTTTTTTTTTGTATAAAATTTGGCGCATTGAAACTTTTGCAACAATTTTTATATTAATGTATAAAATATATTAATAATATATTATAGATATTATAAAATCTATAATATGTAAATAAGCATAATTATAATTTTAATTATTGAATTAATTTAAATAATTTAGTTCGTAAGGATATTAATTGTTTGTAAAACTCATTCATAAATTACGAATAACGAATACTTATTTACTGAATAATTAATTTGAAAATCCTTCTTTAACAATAGTTTGTTTTACAAAATCAGTTTTAATGGTTATATTGAGTTGATGTGAATTCAACCGTAGTTTTTTTATATCAATTACCAGAAAATAGTGTTTGAGTAGCGGAAGACAATCTGATTGCATACATACATACATACATACATACATTATATGTTGAAAATGCTCTCCAACACCAGCAACGATCTACCAGCACCAAAGAGTTTCTTTCACTTTGTCGAGCCTGTTAAATGTGTTAAGTTCAGTTTAGTCAATTGATTTAATATGCAAGCGGACACCGAAAAGAAATACAATACATCCTAGTAACGCCGAAAAAGAATCGTCTTTAATTTGCAGAAAACACAGCATCAAGTTAATTTTGATTGTTCTTTTAAGTGAAAGAGTAAAAGTGTATAAAGCAGTTCTAATGAAATTAAATATTGCACAAATTGATTCTAATTATAGCTAATTACCCAAAGAATTTCAATGTATAGAATCCAATAGTGAATAAAAACAATTGAATACTATTTAAAGAAGTGCAAATGTTTAAATACTCCGCAATTTGATTACCGAAAAAATTGCATACGTAAGTTAGCTCAAGTGTTTATTATAAAAGTAAAGATCACTAACACTAAATTGAAGTGGACGACACGTTTTCACACACAAATTAATATTTACGGTAAGTAAACGACATTTTATCGCAGTTTAGGTATAAAAAATCATTGCGTATCAACTGATGAAGAGACATGAAGTTATTACAAAAAAAAATCTACTTGTTAATTAGCTAGAAATTACCTGTTCTCATTAGTTTCTTACATGAGTATCTTACATTTTCATGAAAACATTAGCGAATTCCGAGATTATAATTTCACTTTCCTAAAATAAGAAAAAACTATTTCACATTTCTTCATTTGTACAATAATCAACTAGATGATTTATCAATTTTCTCTTTTGTAACAAACGAAACAGATTCACGGTTACAATTTTTGTTTCGCAACCTAACAATTTAACAGCATTATGACTAATAATGAATAAGTTACATCACATACTCAGTATTTACCAATTAAATGTATGGTTAAAATAAACAAGCAAAGTAGCTTTAAATTAATAAATTCGTATCGTTCAGGAATTCGTAAGCGACGAACCTACGTTGGTTTTACAGCCGTATTAGTTGGTAAATTCTAAATCCAATTAATTTTAATTTTAACTTCAGAACCTATTATATTAATATATTTAACTTTTTAGATATCATCCGTATTCTGCGGATTCTTGACTATTTGTGAATGGTAAATCTGGAAATATGGCTATTGGCAGAATTAATCGATGTGAGACTGGAATGCTCATTCAGCCTTTAAGAATTTTGTTATTTGTGGTGTTTGTCGCCAACTGTGCTATATTCATAATGCTTCTTATGTCCCTTACAACCGATGCATTGATTCGTAGTTCTCCAATTCGTTTGAATACCACGAATTCAATGGGTGAACTAAACCTTGGATTCTTTTCCGGACTCAAGCGATTGAATGTGGGATACGGTTGGCGTTCGCAAAAATTAAATGGTAATGAAGTATACATTTCAAAATTTCGATAATTTTTACGACTGAGATGTTTAATATCCTTAGTGTTTTCATTGATGCGCCACGAAAGAGGATACATGAGCATCTTCATGTGGGCGATCACTTTGATTATGGTTGGGATGGCACTTGTAAGTACTCTCATATCGTCGATCACAATAATCATACAAGCTGCATCATCAGTGTCCAGGAAAAAATTAATAATGATCATTCTTCTAAGCAATTTTATTGCCGGTAAATAAATTATCTTTTAAACAATAAGTGATATTGAATAGCATTGTAATAATATCTGTGAAAATTTTAGGCACAGGTTTATTGATCGCAATATTTAGCTGGTACAGTCAATTTCTGCGATACTTGCAGTATAATGTTTTACCTATGGAGGATTCAGAAAATATGTGGAGCAGTAATGGTCAAACACGATTAGCAGAATGCTTCTATTATATTACAGCCTCATCGGTAATGGGACTGTTCATCTGCATACCATTATTGTATGCATTACAATGTAGGAGAAAAGAAGGTGTTGTGACTGAGGTAAATCCTGAGAAAAATGGGAACATAATGCTATTCTAATTGAAGATTTTTTATTAAGATATTTTAAGCCATATCATTTGTAAATTTAATCATGATATTTTACCGTGATTTGAGTATGATCGATATAAGTTAAAAATATTCGTATTTTTATAATCATAATTTTTTAAAAAATATTATACTTGGTAGGAATAAAATGTTATAGACTGATTTTTAATATTAACTAAAAAATTTATGATTTATTTTTATGTTTGATTTTATTATCAGACCAATATTTTATATTATTCTTCACCCACAATGTCGAATTTAATAAATTAATATGAAATTATATCGTTAAAACGAGACGTCCGCTCAGATTCTCTTCCTGAGGTGTCCGGTTTATTTAGGACATGTAGGACTTTTAGAATTCTTTTCTTGGTGAGAAAAAAATACATGGGATTCCAACAACAACAACCAGTACGCAGCTGTGGTAGAATTTCCATATAAAAACCTCGTAATTGGTCTACAGAAATGGGTGTTATATAAGTGCCTTCATTTCTTCAAGAGACAACTCGACGACGCTTCACAATATATTTCGTACGATATCATTTCAGAAACCTCTATCAACTTCGGATAGGTAAAACCTCGTAACTAGTCTACCGAAATACATGTCACATATACTGTTTTCATTTCTGCTGCGTTATAGATTATATTGTTTTTGTTATTGCTTGTTTCTAAAAGTCTCTTATTCGCAGTTCCCTTTCATGAAAATATACGTCATTTTGACACATCAAAGAATAATTAGTATTCTTGTATAATATATATATATATATATTCAGTTGAAATACACAAATACGGAAAACAGTCGGTCCACAAAATTAGTACAAAAAATTTGTGTTTTGAAAAGTTAGTAATTTCGTAAAGTTTCCGTGAAGACTTAATTACATTAAATTAATTATTTATTTATCGTAAAGAATAACTTTTATTTTGATATATGTGGTATTTATTTGTATGCAGTTTTTATCACTTGAAACACTCGATTATTAAATAGAGTGAAGGTTAAGTTTTTGGTATTTATTTTGATACATATTTAATTAGAGATATTTTGATTTTAATTACATTTAATTGAGCATGTTTGGCGTATCGTTGTACATTGGTCATCCAGTGCTAATGATTAACAAATTTTAAGTTATAAAAAGTCATTTGTTTATTATCAATTTCAGTGAAAAAAAAATTGGCGCGAAAACTTACTAAACCATTAATTACTAAGAATCTATTTATTTGATGAAAAAAATGCGAG
This sequence comes from Coboldia fuscipes, assembly GCA_001014335.1. NCBI lineage: Eukaryota > Metazoa > Arthropoda > Insecta > Diptera > Scatopsidae > Coboldia > Coboldia fuscipes. The sequence continues at coordinate 135,764 of JXOR01000354.1, forward strand.
GCGAAATTAAGGATCAGCAACTTGTTCAATGTGTATCATTACATGTAACGGATAAAAGTGTTTCAGAATCTGAAACTATTAAAAGTGTGTCTCCTGTTACTGCTGATGAAGGTTCATTATAAATAGTTAATAATACTTAAAATGCGCTAAATTGTATAAATGTAACATATTGTTTTAGGTATTGGATCAGCTGAATCACTAACGGATTCATCTCTGTTAGATTCTAATTATCAGTCTACATTGTGCACACCATTGGACCTGAATGAAAAGCATCCATCCTCAGATTTTTTAGAAATCAACTTAGGAAGTTACCACGTAGGTGATGTGGTGTGGACACAAATTGGTAAATACCCATATTGGCCAAGCCTGATTATGCAAAATGAACAAAATGAGGTGATTGATAAAAATCCATATACGAGAATTCATGTTGGCTATTTTGCTGATAATGGAAGACATAATTGGATACCGCTTAATCGAATTAAAATTTATAATGGTCGATCTGATTTCAATGAATGGCAATTATCGGCTAAAAAGCTTCCGAAAAAAAAATCAGTTGGATTACATATTACTGATAAACAAAAGCCATACTGGGATAAAGCAATTGAAGAAGCAGATATTTTTTTACGTTTATTGCGAGAAGAGAGAGTAAATTGTTATAAAAAAATGATCGAAGATATAATTGTGTTGAAGAAGGTCAGCTTAGCGGAAAAAAGAAGATCAAGAAAGTTTCAAAGATCATTACGTTCACAGTCCGAGAAATTGAATGTATCATCAATATCACCTGAACCTGTTACAGAACAGAGTATCATGGAAAAGGTGGAAAGTCCCAAGATAAAACAGAAACTGTTTGAACCGAAATTTGAAAGATTTTTATTATCAAATTATCCAAAAAATATTATTTTCAAGGGTTTAAAGAAAAGCGACATTTGTATAATTTGCTACGAATCTGGTGATCTTATTGAATGCAATGGTACCTGTAATTTTCGCTTTCATCCACAATGTGTTAACTATGAAATAAAAATTAATTCAAATCAAACGGATGAACAGTTAGCCCATAATTTTATTTGTGGATCATGTAAAATACAGTTATGTTTTATATGCAACACACCTCGTGAAGATTGTGACACTGTGTTATGCTCACATAAAAATTGTGGTCTTTATTACCACAAATTGTGTTTAAAACTTTGGCCTCAGCATCAAACATCTTTAATAAAACGAGATTATTTAAATTGTCCTTTACATTCATGCCATAGCTGCTATGCAAAAGCTGGAGTACAACAGTCTAAAGAATTAGCAACCTTTAAATGCATTAAATGCCCAGCTGCATATCATTATGATTCAGCTTGTATACCCGCAGGTACTGAATTCCTAAATTCACAATATATAATCTGTCCGCGGCATGCGAAACTACGTGTTACTAAAACAGGAAATGGTTTCAAAAATGTATATGTGAACACAAATTGGTGTTTCATATGCTCAGAAGGAGGAACTTTAGTGTGTTGCGAATCTTGTCCATTAGCGGTACATGCAGAATGCAATAAAATGAAGTCAACTGAAGACACTTTTATTTGCGATGAATGCGAGAGTGGTAGACTTCCATCATACGGTGACATAGTATGGGCTAAATATGCTCGATACCGTTGGTGGCCGGTAATAATTGTTCCCCCTCACCTTATCCCTGAGACCGTATCAAAAGCTCGGCGTGAAGCTAATAGCTTTTGTATACAATTCTTCGGTAGTTTGGAATATGGGTGGATAACGAGACAGTACGTATTTTTTTATGAAACTGGTGATTGGGGTTATATTGGACAAAAAAATACATCGTTTGAACGAGCTCTACAACAAGCAAAAGAAACATTTGAGTTATTCCAGAAACTAAAACCAGTGGAAAGCACAATTTTTGTCGCCGCTAAACCGAAACCTTATCAAAAAATTAAGAACAATCAACCAGTACATCCAGTACGATTGCAAACAAATAAAGAAAATATCGTTTGCGATTGTCGTCCAGAATTATCAAGTTTATGTGGACCAGACAGCAACTGTTTAAATAGATTATTAATGACTGAATGCAATCCTAAGCATTGTCCAAGTGGCACAATGTGTCAAAATCAAAAAATTCTTAAACATGAATATCCTCCTTTGAAGATTATAAATACTGATAACAAGGGACATGGTCTTATTTCCGATGTATTAATAAAGGCAGGTGATTTTGTAATTGAATACGTTGGCGAGTTAATTGATAATGCTGAATTTCAACGACGACTGGTGGATAAGAAATTAATCCAGGATTATAATTTCTATTTTCTAACATTGGAGGAGGATATTCTAATTGATGCTGGACCCAAAGGTAATCTAGCAAGATTTATAAACCATTCATGCGATCCCAATTGCGAAACACAGAAATGGATCGTTAACGGAAATACTCGAATTGGAATTTTCGCCGTGAAGGACATTCCAGCCGTAATGTTTTATGAGTTGAACCAAAAATAACGAATTTATTTTATTTAAATAATTTCCATTTTGTAGGGTACTGAGATTACGATGAATTATAATTTTCAAACAATGGGAGAACAAAAGATGACATGTTTTTGCGGTGCCAACTCTTGTACCGGATTTATTGGTGGTAAACTAGAAGGAAAGGTATATATTTAATATGCAATTGTATTATGTATTTTGTCACTCTTAATCGATATTTTTAATGAAACTATTTAGAAACGAAAATTGTCTACTGCATCCAACACATCGAGTTTAAGTTCCAATACATCATCAAAGAGGCAGAAAAAAAGTTGAATTGTTTTAGATATTATAACGTATAGAGCAATGATTTACGACATTTTATTGTTAACTGGCATTAAATTAATTATTTTATTAAATTAAATTATATGTAGCATGAATAAAGATTGAACTTTAAACTAAATTAATGACTCCCCATATGAAGCTATATGAATAGAACACACAGGAGTGATTTGCATATTACTTAATAATACACGGTCGTAAAATATTTTCAATCATTCTGCAGGATATTTGCATGAAAAAATGGTCGGTCGTGAATTTTTCTTTCGCTCAGAGAGGCTATTTAGCACAATAACTGTTACAATTGAACATCCACCTCAATGAGTACGATTGTATGAAATTCAAATTGAGCATAAAAATTGGATCCTGTCGCGTAAGCCGTTATGAAAAATTACCTGGCATTCTACCAACAAAAAACGGTTCTCAACGATATTGCTAGTTCCTATGAAAATCATGTAAATGGACAATTGAAATAACTGTGCCATTTAAGTGCCTTCATTTCCTCAAGAGGATAAGTATCAACGCTTCACAATACCAATACCACGTAAGTACTAACAGAAATACATGGTTCTGTATGGGTAATTGAAATTTTTCATTTCTTGCAGTGAAGTTAAATATTCTGCTTTGCGTCATAGATACTGTGAATATTATTATTTTCTATTATTATTAGTTTCTAAAAGTCTCCTAAACGAGTTCCTTCTCATGAAAATAATACGGCACTTCAGAATCGAATATCTTCAACGATTGTTACATTTGTTGTTAAATTTATTGCAATTAAATTGAAAATAGTTCTCTTAGGTTTTTATCGACTATTTCGTTTAATTCGATTAAAATTTCCTCAGCAGAAATCAGAATTTCACTAGCCTTCTATTTAAATTGTAAATAATCATGTGAATATAAATCCATCGTACGGTGTTCTGCTAATTAAATTTTAAAATTTCCGTTCCTTAAATTATCATTTTAGGAAAATTTCTCAAACACGAGGTTAGAATGAGTGATTGGGAAGAAGATTCACCACCGACCATAAGTATGGCTCCACAAAATTTCGACAATTTTAGTCGCCGGAGTAACACATCTAACGATAGCAATAGCAGAAACTATGGTCGTAATGTTGAAAGACGAGTTTATAATCGTCAAGATCCTAGTAGGAACAAAAATGATTCAAGAACTTCCAGATACCATAATGATTCGTCAGCCTTCCCACCACGAAGACCTGATTCAAATTATCGAAGTTCCAATAATTTTAATGATCACAGTAGAAATTGGTATGACTCTCGTTTCCCAAGAAATGACTCAAGTTCATATGAACGGAATGTATCCTCTTCTGAAGGACATGCAAATAATGCTCCAATAGATTGGAAGGCAGCTTATGAGGAGTGCAAAAAAGCGCAAGAAATAAAATGGTCCAAGTGCCCAAAGTTATTAAAAGAATTCTATAAGGAACATCCCGATGTGAGAGATATGAGCAATGAGGAAGTGGCAGAAATACGAGCAATGAACAACAATACTACTGTATTACGAGTATTTGAAGATAAAAATAATGAATTAGCACCAATTCCTAATCCAGTTACTGTGAGTTAAGATGATAGATATTAAGTTATTAAGATGTGATTCAGATTTTTTTTTAGAAATTCGAACAATGTTTTTCCGAATATCCTGATTTATTAGACGAGATAAAAAAGCAGGGATTTGAAAAACCGTCTCCAATACAATCACAAGCTTGGCCAATATTGCTGAAAGGTGAGGATTTAATTGGAATTGCCCAAACTGGCACAGGTAAAACATTAGCATTTCTTCTGCCTGCTATGATACACACCGAAATGCAACCAATACCACGGGGTAAACGAGGTGGACCAAATGTTTTAGTATTTGCTCCAACGCGAGAATTGGCGTTGCAAATTGAAAAAGAAATCGGAAAATATAAATTTCGTGATATGAAATCGTGAGTACAAATAATCTTCTTAAATTAGTGAAAATATTTAGTAATTTGTGACAATATTTAGTATATGCGTTTATGGTGGTGGTGACATAAAGAATCAAATTAAAAATACTGAGGAAGGAGTAGAAATAGTAATTGCAACTCCGGGTCGATTAAATGATCTGGTGCAGCGTGGAGTCATAGATGTTACAACTATAACATATTTAGTGCTTGATGAGGCTGATCGGATGTTGGACATGGGATTTGAGCCACAGATAAGAAAAATATTATTAGACATCCGTCCTGATAGACAAACTGTTATGACTAGCGCTACATGGCCAAGCAGTGTACGTCAGCTGGCTGAGAAATATATGAAAAACCCTATTCAAGTAATGGTTGGGTCATTGGATCTGGCTGCTGTACACACAGTTGAACAATGTATTGAAATGATAGAAGAAGAGGCAAAATATGACAGAGTAAGCATAATTGAATTTTGAGGTTTTGCTTACTTTGTATAATTATGTTTAACTTTTTTCAGTTAATGGAAATAATAAATAGTCTCAGAGCTGATGATAAGATTGTAGTATTCATTGGAAAGAAATCGCAATGTGCTCACATAAGCAGTGAGTTGAGCATGAAGTACATAAATTGTACCAGTATGCATGGTGATATGGAGCAAAGTGATAGAGAACAATCGTTAGATGATATTAAATCATCAAAATCGCGAATACTTTTAGCAACTGATCTTGCATCTCGTGGTATCGATATTGATGATATCACAATGGTAATAAACTATGATTTTCCAGGTGACATTGAATCATATGTTCATCGTGTTGGACGAACTGGTAGAGCTGGACGCACAGGTAAATCGATTAGTTTCTTTACTCGGCGTGATTGGGCAAATGCGAAACCATTAATTGGCATACTAGAAGAAGCTAATCAAACAGTTCCTTCTGAATTGATCGAAATGGCACAAAGATTTGAACACAAAAAGGAACGCCAGTTTAATGAAAGAGGCGGTGGCGATCGGAGGAATAACAGGAACTTTGGACGACGTTATTGATTCAACTATTTTTATTTTTAACTGAGAATACCTCATTTGTTGCATTTCAATTTTAACTGGATTACATGAATTATATGTTGCAACATTGAATTTATTTTTTTACTATTCTAATATGTATTAAAGTCATTGATACATCGTTGGTTAAATTAAATGTATGTATTATTTTACGTACAATGAAAATAAAGGGCCAAGTTAAAACGAATTGATTTTGAAATGTATATTTATAAATCCAAGAACTAGTTTGATTATAATTTTCGATCGGTGTGGTGGCATTTAACTTATTCTGACTCTGTAACATTGGTCTTTATTTTTGAAACAATACAGGATAATATTTCATTAGGATAACGAGGAATTTATTAACAAATTATTCTAATTAAAATTACACTGTGGAATATTGTAATACTGAAATATGGTGATTGACATAAAATTCTCACGGTTTGAAGCCTGCTCTTGGGGTTTCAGGTTAACTGGAGGATGTGATTTCGAATACCCTCTAACAGTTGTAAAAGTATGCTTAGTTATTTTGTATATTCTAGTCATATAATAGTTTAAATTGCTTTCGAATTCTATGTACTGTGCTTACGTAATTCAATTGAAAACCAATCGAATTTACATTGAAACTATTTTATATCATTTAGGTTACTGTTGGTAGCTTAGCTGAACAATTTGGAATGAAGCCAGGTGATCTCGTAGTGCGAATCAATGATACACCAACTATTAATCTAACGCATCAAGAAGTACATGATTTGATAATATCAGCTGGAAATAATTTTGTAATGGGTATCCGTCGACCAGAAGAAGAAGTACCTTTGCATATTTCAGAATCCAATCATACCGATGAGAAGATATTGAATGATGTTACTGATCAGAGTACTTTACTGCTTGAGGAACGACCAATTCAAACACCAGAGAGCCAAGCCTTCTCTGAAATGAGTGAAATGACCATTAACAGTTTTTCGGACACGCAGTCCGAGGCAAAAAGTACTGCCACAGATGAACATATCGCTGAAGTACTTTCAGGTGAAGCGGAAGTATTGAAAGATCATAATGTAATTGGGTGAGTTGCAAATTTGTGAACTTACCTTTATTCAAAATTAATTATTATTACCTGTAGAGTGAATTTTCAAAAAATCATTCCAAAAAGCGGTTTTTGTAAAAACAGTGAAGTGTTTAAGACTCTAAATGAAGAAGCCGTTAAAACTAAAATTGAATTGGAACAAGAGAAAAGGAAGTGGACAACATTTTTACAAAAACCAGATCGTCCAATCCCTGAATGTAAAAGCAACACTGCTCCACTTCAGTATGTACGTTTTATTTCATAAGTTCTATACGAATTTAAAATATATACAATATGTATAAATAAAATAAAATTAATTGTAGCGGAATCAATACAAGGTGAATATAGTAAAACAAAGTAAACCGAGAAGTGCACCAGGTTATATATCACCACCACCATCGCCAGAAGTAAATCATACAAAAAAATTATTACCAAAAATTAATGTCATAATTTAAAATTGACTATTTATTACAAGGTACCACAATTGGAAGTTTCTAAAATTACCGATGACGATCTTGTTTTTGTCCAAGATCGTATTTATAATGAGTACTACGATGATGAAGAATCACCTGAAACTATTAAAAGTCCAATTGGTGAGTCATGTGACGCTGAAGGATTTGAATTGCCAGAAAATTATGGGGAGCACAGAAAATCGTTGATTTCAAACGCGGAAGTAACTAAACAAGAAAAATCATCGGAAGAACAACGTTTAGAAGAACAGCTTCTAAATGTTCAAAGTCAATTACAAATGCTATCAAATCTTCCACAGACAATTCAAGCTACTTTGAATGCAGTCACGGATCAATTGTGTGAACTTATGCTTAGCTATAAACAATTAAGCCGTAACATTTTAAATTGTTTAAAAATAATTTTTCATTTCAAAATAATTATTATTTGAAGGTAATAATGTAACAATGGTTATGGATCAAACTGATGATTGGGCAGCAATACCAATGCAACCGAGATATGATGCACAGCAGGAATCATCTGTATTAAACAATGAAGATCATATGAATAGATTTTCACAAGAGAATGAGACGGATCCCAACAATTCAGAGTTGTGTTGTAGCAACAGCGACAATAATAATGTTGAAACCATTATTAATACAGAAGAAACAAAATTGGAAACAAATAATGAAGAAACAATTGAGAGGGATTCACAAGAACCCTACATTATGGAAAATAAACCAACAAATAGAAATGATCAGGTATATTAGCTACTTTATAAGTAGTGTTTAATTTTTTTATGATCCCTTCCGAAATACCGGTAGATGTATGCTCCCACACAAGCTGAGTTAGATGAACAATTTAAAAAAAGGCAAGTCACCAATGCACAAAAATCAACTGCTAAACGTGGACCTAAACCAGTGTTTGGGCCGCTAGTACCACAAGAACGACCACTCGTACTTCCTGGCGGTCGTAAATGGAAGACACCTAAAGACGCTTTCAACGAGGAATTTATAGCTGAAGTAATTAGTTCTCAGGCTGAATTAATTACTGGAACTACTTTAGGGTAATAGTTCTAAATTTATAAAATGAATTGAAATAATAATTAAAATATCATCGTAATACTTATATATGATTTCATGGGATCATAAAAATCATTACTCGCATAGGCTGAATTATGAAAGTCCACTGTTGGGCTACGATGACAGGTTTGTTCATTTAAATTTCATTGAGATTTAATACATTTTACTAATCTTGAATTATAAATGTCGTTTGTTAGATCACTCATAAATTAAAGATCCCATTTATGACTAATAAATGTTAGACTAATAACATAATAATGTTGTCTTTTTTATAAATAAATTATTTCATTAGAAATTCATCTAATCTAAACATTTTTAGTCTCAAACGGTGCCTATACAATCAAGAAATACTGTTAAAACGTGGTCATGGTCATCAGAATTTACAAATAGTTTTGTTCCATTTAAGTAAGTTTCTCATCAACTAACTACATACAATTATAATCAATCATTCAATCAAATAATCATATGGCTTTACAGACGAAATTCTAAATGTATTGAATTAGCCAAGCAATTGGAAGGAAAGTGAGTTGATCAATTGAGTTATCACCTATCACATACATAGCGTATCGTTGTAACTAACTACTTAATTAAATTTTTTTTTTCAATTAAATATACTAATATTATTTATTTTCCCAAATTCTTATAGGGTGAATTTCTTAAAATATAAGAAACCTGAAAAAGATACTTCGCATTTGAAAAACAGTGAGGTATTCAAAATGATTCATCATGTATCCAAGGAACCTACTAGAGGAATCCCTGTACGACCAGAAATAGTTATAGCCGAGGACGATGTCGTTTGTGTATGCGAAATTGTTAAATATTATTTTTTATATAAGAATTCATTTGGTAAATAAGATATTTTTTATTTTGTAGACACCATCATGTAATTAATCAATAAGCGACATTTAAATTCATGGTAAAAAAAACATATTTATGTATTATTGGGATGCTGAATGACTTATTAATGCACTTTCAATTAGATTAAAATAATATTAAATAGATATAACAGTTTATTTAGTATTGAACAAATCAAAATACTTATGTAGAATATCTATATAATATGTAATTAAAATAATTGTTAGTATATATGCATGACAATGAACAATTTTCATATAAATTCTTTGAGAAGAACAATAAATTGATTATTCTGAAGTGAAAGTCCCTTAATTGAATTTGTTAACTCGATAGAAACAATTATCACATAGATTATTAATACATTATGAAGTTCGATCCAGAACGATTTCCAGATGTTCCTCCACCTGCATTCGAAAATGCTGAATACGATGTGAGGATAACGTATACTGAAGAAACGGATCGTCGTATTATGAGTTTCGTCGATTATTACTGGGGAGTCGAGATAACTGGCGGTGTTGATCAATTTGAATCATTAATAGTGCTAAATGTATACAACCGTTATTAAATTACTAAAGGATTTAATCTAAGTAAATAATCTTTGTGCAGGTTGAACGGTATGGATTTGCATATCGTGCAGGTCTTCGGCCCGGTGATAAAATCATTAAGATTAACAAATTAAATGCAGAGTATCTAACATTGATGGAAGCGCAAGAGTTCATTCGACATTCTGGTAAAAGTATAAAGTTTGTTGTTCATGGGTATGTTGAATGTAACGTTTTTAAAAAATTATCATTAACCATTGATAAATTTCAGAGAGGACATAGAAGAAGATAAAGATGTTTATGCTGATTTCTGGTTCAAACGTAATATATCTAAATTCAATTTCATATCATTATACTGTTAGTAATTATTGATTCGACTTTATTTTCGTTTAGCACGAAATAAAATTGTTTGGCCCGATAATAAATGGGAAGGATTCTATTATTATAACGACAAGCGTAAAAAGCCATGCAAGTAAGTATTTCCGACGATATATATACAATTGCATAGACATTATTTAAATACACAATTAAATTTGTATTTACTTACAGAGAATCAAATTGCTTCATGGTTCCAAGTAAAGCTGAGACGCATATTAAACATATTGATCCAAATGCACCCAAAATAATAATACCGCCAGTTGAAGAATATGTACAGGGTCCATTTTCAGCAGAATTAACTCCTGAACCAACACCAGATCGAGAAATTCCACACATTATTCCAACTATCAGTGATGAGAATACGGTAATAGCAGAAGATAATAGCAAAGGAATTTATTCAAAATTGGAGGTAGCATCATTCGTCAACAAGCGGAACAGTTTCCAAGAATCCGAAGGATTCAATTTTTCATCGAACAATGAGTCCAAATTTGATAATGTTTTTTAACTGACACAAAATGTATTTATACAAAATATACGACAACAAATTGGTAATTTGTTAACTATAAAATACATTACAAAAATAAATTTTATCCTATTTAATTACATACGGAACTTTAGGTATCGACATTTATTTAACAAATCAGCATTCAGTTATTCGAGAGATTTGAAATCGAATGGAAACTATAGTTTGCATATAAACATTCATAGTAATATAGTTAGATAAAAGTGAAATAATTCTTCTAGTGACTTCAAAGGTTCCGAAATGCCTGATATAACTGTAGAGGCTACGATTGTGATCCCTTGCAAGCGAAAAACTATTAATATTAAATCAGAAGAGGTCGAGGAACAGATCGAGGATGAACGTGATTTGGCGACCATAATTGAGGATTATTGGGGAATTCGGATTACTTTAGGTGTCGAATATGGGATGCCATTGACTATTTATTGTGTACGTTAACAAGTAGTGCCAGTTCTACTCTCTGCATATCTTATTATTTTCGGAAGTATAATCTAGTACTAAATAAGTGAAATTGATTAAAAATGATCTCGATTTTACTTTAATACATGAATATTATATAATATGCATTCACAATCTGACTGGTTATACATGTAAATTAAATTACCTGAAATAGCTATTAATCTAATCGTAATTAGGCCTCCCTAAAATACATTAAAAAACAGCTTTTCTTGAGGAAATAATTAACAGACAATTCTCGTATTTAATTAACGAGAACCTAATATAAAATCGGTTATTGTATATTTTTATACCGACAGTATATAATATAAATGTATGTAAATGTTTGTTGGTAATAGGGGAACAGTGTAATTGAAAACAGTTACATAAAAATAGTATACATATCTCATCATAAATACAAAATACACGGATTTAAATATAATTCACTAAAACAACATTACCGATTGGTCACCAAATCTAAAATGAGGAAAAAAAACTTAGAACAATAATTCTGGCTCAATTGCTCAAGTGATTGTGGGTCGGCTAGTCGGAAAATAAAAGTAAAAGTAAAAATAAAGTTCAGTTCAGTTATTTCAAGTGACTTAAATACATCTGGTTTAGGTTTTAGTAGAACATACAAAAATTTATTTTACTTCTGCATTAAGAATATTTCATATTATCTTGCTAAATATATATATATATATAAGATCTGAAAACAAATAGAAAATAAATCCTATTATCTGCTACAGGTGTCCCCAGGTAGTCCAAGTGACCAAGTCGGAATAAAGTTGGGTGATATTATTATAAAAATAAACGGTGAAAATACGTCTACTATGTCACTAAATCAGGCCCATCAGAAAATTATTCAAACTGGAGAAAATCTACAATTATCGGTTAAAAGGTTGATCTAACCATTGGGAAATTCATTGATGTTATAGTGTTAATTCCTATATAATTTCAGTTATGATGAAAATAAAGAAACATCAATTTTTTCACAGTCTCGCGATGTAACACTGATGAAAAAACCTATTGACAATGAAAAAATTCTAAATGCGTCATTCATCTCGAAAAACGACAATTCTCGAGGTAATTTGAACTTTATCATACAACTGAATTAATTTAATTCATGTACTGTAACCGACTATTGTTGTAATTATATATGTACAATTCTCTTTTGTTTGGTGTTCCTCATTGGCGTGATATAATGACGATAGGCAATGGCATGGGTAAAGACGAGAAAAAATGTTGGCATCCTGTAGTGTGGCCAAGTCCAGTTCCCGTTGAAGAAAACGCTATAACTGAGGTCCCAGTTTTTTGCAATTAACATTATTTGAGACAATTTGTTATTCACCCAATTGCTAGCCCCTTAGTAAAACAAATTTGTTATTCTACCGTTTTAGGCTGCTCCCCATAAACGAATAATCCGTAATATTCGACGATTCCTGGTGGAGTCTGAGAATAATCCAGAATTGCGAAAGAAGCACATTGAAGAAATGATGTTGATCTTACCCACTGCTTCAAAAACCTTTTGATATAGACATATGCACATCATATTAGTTATTTTATTTCATATGTATTCATGTATTGTTTCTTGCTTGTTTTATTTCATTCAAATAAAAATTCGTGCTAATTGAATTATAATCCACTAAGCCAAATTTTCTGTGTGATTCTTGCTTTTATTAATGCATTAATTCAATTATATCTATATTCATTTGCATTGGCTAACATATTTTAGTTTCAGAAAGTCTCGAAGCAAAATTACGTGCTATGCAAATCAGATTATCTCAGATTGCTCAAATTCCAATGTTAATTCAATCAACATTGGAACAAGTAAATTCGCAATTTGATATTGGACAATTTCATGCAGATGGTGAATCAGCTAAAATAATAACAGTAGAAATTGAATCATCTGATCAAACAGGAGATACGGAACAGGAGCTTTCGTTTAATAAACCATTAACAAACGATTTGCTTAGTACCGGTACTGAAGAATTATCGGAACTAAATACTTCTTGTTGGGAAACTCCAAACGATAGTGATGCGGACGGATATGATGATCACGAAAACTCTTTGGAATATAATTGCAGTTCCACTGAAAATTTAGTGGATGAAACTAATAAAATCGAAACTGAACAAGAGGAAGAAAAAATTATATCCAATGAAGAACTTCTTAGAACTCATAAAAAACAGAAAATAAGGGATTTGGAAAAATCTTGGCCCTGGGCTGATCAAGAAAAGATTGTTAACAAGTAATATTGGATTCTTAATTTCATACAATTTTAATAATTATTACAATTTTTAGACGATCAAACTGTCACTTAGTACCAGGCAAATCACTTATACAAGACCGGTAACCGTAATAGTATTTATATTCGGAATCAAAATCATAACTATGTGTATACTATACTTTTTAGGATCCAAAAATTAAATCTAAACGAAATGCTCACCTTTTACACTTCGAAAAATAAGGAAACAGAAAAGTAAATCTAATATTCATCATCTATTTGTGTAATAGTCATTTTTATCACTTCAAATATCATATTATAGTTTCGGAATGTTAAAAAATATAAATGTATGCTCAGAGTTTTTCTTTCTTAAATTATTCATATTTTATTAATTAAAATTCCATAGATTCAATTGCGGTTTTTGATTTTGTTACAGAATTTCTTGACTCTAATTTCCGAATAAATTCAGAAAATATTTGAATGCTTTTGAAAAGACTCGTCTTCTTATATTCGATTCGTGTTCGTCTGAAATTCTCCTGAATTGAACATTGAGTATTATGTTTTTCATCATATTCATTAATTTCGTTAAGCAAATTGCTAAAATTGAAACACAACATTTAACGAATTCTATAAATTAATTTCATGTATGTGTCATACCTGATGGTTGGAACGTTTTCAACATCAAAATTAAATGCATTTGTAACGTTGAATGGTATACAAACTTTGCCAGTTTTTGGATGGATGCAGAAAGGTGCTTTTAAAAGGTGATTAAATCCTTTCGTAACAGCTATATCAATTCGTGGATACAAACAAACTAATTGAATTTCCTCTAATACATAATTCATTTTTCGTGGAAGTTCTCCTCTAGCACGTAACGTTTCAATATATTGTTCATAGAAATTCCAAATTTCGATTGAGTTTTTCGTCTTATGTTTTTCAAATTCCATCTCAAATTGTTTGCGTTCTTTACCATCTGGAAATTTCAAAATCAATCGTTGTTTGTTCACATCTTTTTTAAATAAGTCTTGATCTTCCAACATAATGCTTTTAAAGTGTTTTTCAACTAACTGAAGTGCTCTCTTTATAGATGGATGAATGGGTTCTGACAATAAAACTCTTGGCATGTTATCATCACCCATACTAATTATATTAAAATATTCAGCAATCGCAACTCGTCCATGTTCTTTAAGTATTCGAGCTACGTAATCACAAATCCAAGCGTGAATACCACGACGGCCACTAAATATCCAGATAATATCTTTGAAACCAAAATCTTCTACAATACAATATTAATCAATAATAAAATTAAAACTTCAGATTTCTTAATACTATACCTTTGCAAGCGATGTCTATTATCTGGGAAGCAATAGCCATCAGTTTCCAGCACTTCTGACAAATATTGGAACTGGAACAACAAGTCCGAACATCATCGTAATCAGATATATCAATATCAAAGACTAATTCCTTTTGAATTGGGGTACAAGAAGACACTTTTTTTGGAGGACCATTATAGATCGCACCGATGTCAATCTTGTGTGGAATGTTATTACAAATTGCATACTCTAATCGTAATCCTTCTGAATAGCATAAATATCTTGAGTAAATTTCCTCAATGGTAAATGAAAACTCCCGATTTGAGAATAGTTCTAGACTTCCTGCGGATAAGAAATATTGTCGATGGTACCAGATATAAATAATTTGAGAATAATTACATACCATATGAGAGCCAACGATAGAATAATGTATGGGGATACAATCTCTTATAATATACCTTCAGCAAATCCCTTAGATACTTTGCATTGAATTGGGAATTTGCGTCCACTTCCATCACTTTCAATTCAAATTTTAATTTACTTCCAGTAACAGTAATGACGATATGTAAGAGAATTAAACTTTGCTATGTATTTATCTGATTGTAAATTTGATAAAAGCGCGCCTTTTTTATGAAGTGACTTGAACTGCGACGGGCGGTGTGATGCGTTTATAACGAGTAATCTTTTTATTACTGCTATCCATTAACTCACCTCGGCCTAATTTCTATACGTTTATAATTGTATTCTATTTAAATCTGTAATCCAATTTTGGGACGATTTCACATGAAAATTTGGATTCGCTTGTTGAAGCCAGCTTTTCTAATCCATGTCATTCTGAAAAATTCTCGACCATGTTTTTCGACCGACTTTTTTACGGTACATGTAGCGCAAATTGAATAAATAAAAGAAAACAAATCTGAATGGTTATTTTCGACCGAAAAATTCGCGACGTTTTTAATGTTTACCCGGTGGCATCCAGTGGCATTCATAACCAAACTAATTTTGTTTATTTTAACAATACGCCGTGAGAATATTATTTCAGTTAAACTACCTTGAAAATCTCTCGATCTTTACGTGGATCCATAATGTAAGCCGATTATTGTATCAAAATAGTTTTATACTTAAGCAGTGGCCAAAATTTAATACATGACTTACAATATGACTTAGACTTTTCTATTAATTGTAAAACGATTATTGTTGCAGGTCGATCGCAAAACCAAAATCGGAATTAACTCCGGAGGAGCTGGCACGCCAAGAGGAAGAGGAATTTAACACCGGGCCATTGTCTATTCTTACGACATCAGTGAAAAATAATACGCAAGTAATGATTAACTGCCGCAACAACAAGAAATTATTGGCTCGAGTGAAAGCATTTGACCGCCACTGCAATATGGTGTTGGAAAATGTCAAAGAAATGTGGACCGAAGTGCCCAGAACTGGTAAAGGAAAGAAAAAGGTGAAACCAGTTAATAAGGACCGATTCATATCAAAGATGTTTCTTCGAGGTGATTCTGTAATTATAGTATTAAAGAGTCCGGCATCCTCAATTCAATCCAAATAAAAAAATTTAATCAGTAAATGTATGTTTATTCAGTGTAAACCAACTTAATGATGAGAAATTAATCAAGATTGACAAAATCATTTAATCTTTCGATGCAATCACATTTAGATGATGATCGATCTCATTTTCACCTAACACCTTAAACTCTGGATGTTCTTTACTAACAATCCCCACTTCTAATTCACTGGCTTTCAGCGCATTCGCTAACACTGAACAGAGACAATTAATAGCAGTTTGTATTGTATCATCGTCTGATAAACTCTAAAATTAAACGGTTCAAAAATTGATTAAAATTTTAAAAATTTGTTGACTCATCAAAAATTACGGGAGCGCTTCTGAATATTCTTTCCAAATGGGAATTGGCTTCATTCTGTTTGACTCCGACAGACACAGCCTTAAAACCGCAATAATAACCAGCAGGATCAGTTTTATATACGCACGGACCTTTCTCTTCATCGAAAGCAATAAGTATCATACTGCAGCCTAATGGCCTCATTTCGGCATTCTGGGTATACACTTGATTGATATCAGCAATACGGCCACACAAAACATCAATTGGAATATCGGAGCCAAACTTATACTTCCAGTTGGCTGCTTCATATCGTGCCCTTTGTACTTGACTTTTACTATCCGCTAAAATATAATTATAATAAAACTCTGCTAATCATATATATGTAGGCTACAATTCTGTGTATACCAATTCTTCCAGTCATGACACAACCAATAGATTTTGTAATTCGAAACAAATGCGTTACAGTTTCAGGATCGATTAACTTCTCAGGGACCTTTTTCTGGGTAGCCACAACGGCACAATCCTTACCCTTTATAGCGACAGAGGTCAACCCTTCCTGATTAATGGACTTAAACGCATATTCTGGAATTCATATAATTTCGGTTTAAACATTCAAGTTAATATAAGAAAATACCGCAGAGTCATTTCCAACATAACCAAGACATATTGTACCTGGAACATTGAATGACGATAAAAATACATACCCACTTGATAGAGACGTCCTTCCGGAGAAAAGATTGTAATATGCCTATCAAAACCAGCAGAACTTCCGCGCGACATTTTAAGGTAATTTAATTATTAGCTTTCGTTTAACGGGAACGACAATTCTACTTAATCACTTATTTTTGTTTTCAAGACACAATTTTAAGTTAACATATAGATTTCTATATGGCCCATTAGTACCCAATCAAACTACCGTGTAATCTGACAATCTGTCAGTTTTATGAAACAAATACCGCCAAAGTTGAAATTCAATTATTGCATCGAATTGATCATCAAGGTTTTAAAACAAAATCAATACACATTTCATGATTGAAAATTATGTTCAAATTCATGATTCATATTAGGTATTAAATCAATTGCAGATTTCATTGTCACCAAGATATTCATGACATTTACTCAATGATATTATACATATTATGAATGATCATTTAATATGTATACCAACGATTTATGTAATATATGAGTGTGAAATTTAAAATTAATGATGGACTATAGGTACTATTATATAAACATAAATTGTTGACATCTGTTTGGAACACAACCGATATCAAATTATTTACTTGTTAATATTGTAGTATCAGTTCTAATTAAAGCGATCCTAATTAAAGAGAATTCATTTGTTGTATACTTAATCTTGAATCAACTGAAAAAAGGATTGTAACCTGTTCCAATGATCATTTTTGATAATATAGTCTCACCTGTCGGTATACTGAATTGAATGAGAGACATTCAGATTAATACTAATGATAATAATAATAAATGAAACAACTATTTTATAATTTAATTAGTTATTCCTAAAAAAGACAATTATTCTGTCTTCAAGAAATTACTAAATTTACCAATATTTATATTTAATTTTCTTTAATTAACTTAAGAAGCATAAAAGATGATTATAATAAATAAATGAATTGTAAATAATAAATATAATAATTTATTTATGTTGCAAATATAATATAAAATAATCTTAATCGAATGGTTCAGAAGTGATGTATGTGGAAAATAAAAGAAAAAAGTTTTATAATCAATATAAATAATACTGATCAAACACCATACCATATTTATGTTTTTTTTATTCAGAATTAAATTTTTTCTATTGCATATTGTTTCGATAATGTGTATGTTGATGATATTTGCTACGAATATAAAAAGGGAGGCCATTACGGGTTTTAACATTAGTTGTAATTAAGCTGTACAGGAATAACCATTAAATGAAATTAATTTTAAATAATTGGGCTGCCGCAGTGCAAGTGCAATAAAAATCGATGAGGTTCATATTGCCGGTTTTAACGCCATCGTAACCATTTAAAGTCCAGTCTTATATTTCGACTGAATAATATTAGTGATTTAATTGTGATACAAAACATCTAACAGTCTAAGTTATAATGCATTATTCGCGATATTTAGTGGTAGTTGGTGTAATATTAATAAATCTAGTATTAGGGTGTCCCATAAATAACGATTCTACCGGTAAACCGGGAGACGATGAAATTTCAATTGCATTTCGGAATTGTAATTTAGTGCCAGATATTTTAGATGCACCACCGAAGCGAATGTTAACTGTAAATTATTATGCTGTTCAATATCATTTATTAGGAATGTAAAAATAAATTTAAATAATTATTATTGAATTAGGTAATTTATTCATCGGATCGTCCAATTATGCAAGGTGAAGAGGTATCACCATCAGTTGCACAACAAAAGCCTACTATCAAATATGATGCCGAATCAAATCAGTTTTTCACTTTACTGATGACTGGTACTTCACATTTTTCTGCTTTGATTTTCATATAAGAGATACTTCAATTAACATATGCAATTTTAATTTAATCAGATCCAGATGTACCTTGTCTTAAAAATACGAGCACTGTCGCACCTAAGAATGAATGGAAGCATTGGATGATAGTCAATATACCAGGAAACTCAGTCACTGATGGAAATACTACCACTGAATATATTGGACCACTGCCACAAGCTGATAGTGAAAGACATAGATATGTAGTTTTATTGTTTGCACAACAAAATCGTATCAATTTCGATGAACCAATTTTGTTGAATAAGTAAATTATAAACGCCATTTGTTAAAGTTTACATGAATTCAAATCTCAAAAAAATTTATTTTTTATTTTATTTCACCATGTGACAAAGGACACTTGAGAATCGAGCAGAGTTTTCAACAAAAAAATTTATTGAAAAATATAAATTAGGAGATCCAGTTGCTGGTATATTCTTTCATTCAAAACATGATGATTCAGTTGATCGTCAACTACAAACATTATTAATCGGCAGTGGAGGTAATACAAGTTAAATTGAACACCTTACATCCAAATCCATGGATTTGTTAAATTTATTAATTTATTAGGCAATTAAAGAACGCATTTCCTTTGATACCACACCGTTTCACAGTAGCGCTTAACTACTACTATTGAATTTCGTATTTTAAAAATATACTATTTTTTTCTTAAATTTCATGTAGCAGTATATTAATTTTGTAATAAACATATCATAAGAGATTACACCAATACCGAATTTGCATGTTATTCATATAAAAAAAAAAATCAATTCTAACTAGCAATATGGAACAAAAACAAGGAAATATAATTATATAGATCTACTCTAAAGTATCTTGTAGAAAGATGAATGAGAATCTTAAAATCAATTTGACTGATTTCATTCAGATTCAATTCCAGTTAAACGGACTAGACGCCAATCATCAAAGCATATTTTTAGTAACGATGTGACAGAAACATTGAATGTTACCTATCCACGAATACCGAGTTTTGTACCAGGTGATCAATTGGTACCTGAATCTACAAGTGATGTGCCAACATTAACATGGCGTCCCCATGAACGATACCTTTACACAATTGTTATGGTAGATTTTGATGGTTTACGAGGACAATATTTACATTGGCTGGTGATTAATATACCAGACAGTGAATCTTTTAATTCTGGTATTGAAATTGTCGAATATAAGGGACCACAACCACACCGTGGCACTGGACTTCATCGTTACTTTTTCCTATTATATAGACATAATACTGTTTTACGGTTACCTAAATATGGTATGGCTGGCAATCAAATTCGCCAAAATTTTGATGTAAAAATATTTGCGAAACATAATAAGCTTGGTTCACCAGTTGCTGTTAATTATTTCCGAGCCCAATATCAAGTGGGAACGAGAAATTCATTAGAATATAATAATACATAAGTCTAACTAATTTACATAAATTCATTTGTGTATAAGTAATATTAATGTAATTAACATATTATATCCTCGTTAATGAATAAAAACGAAAATAAATGAAAATGGAAATTATGTTTCAATTTTAATTATTGCATATAATGCTCATTGCATCGTGCATTAGTTCGGCCGAATGCAGTTGGATCATCATCAGCTTGCAATCGTGCTCGCTTTCTGAAGCTCTGCGTTTGGGGTACTCGCTAACAATTAATGGATACACGATTTCAATCGTAACAAAATCCCTTCTGTCCCATTGTGTAATTTGAATCAATTTAAATAGATTTGGCTTTACATTATTCCAAGTGATTTCAACCAGTTGTAATTTAACCAGCTGATTGTAATGAAAATTGCTATTTAGATATGATAAACTGTATCTATTACAAAATTAATAATGCTGAAAAAATGGTGGAAGTAAGTTACCACCACACCAGGAGGAAAGGTTAGCCACCAAACGAGATGACGACAGCTAGAACATCGCCACCATCACCACCACCATCTCCACCACGTCAGTTATAATTTGTATTGAATTTTTTTGCAGATAAAATCAAAGTGGACTGACGGCTACACTGTCCGGAATTCATCGAACAGCTAATTGAATTTTTATGTTCTATAATTTATATAAATTATAAATAATTACATTTAATAGATTTCTTTTTAATACTTTATTAATACATTTTCCTTCGTCATATCATTAATTTCTAGGCAGTTTAGTATTTGGTCAGAGTACTGTCATCATGAATGTGAATTTATTTAATATTGTATTTAATATTTGTCATGATCGTATTATATACTTAAATCCCTAATTATTATAGTCAACGTATATTAACATGCGATTTAATTATTATGGATATCATTCCGACTGGAATCAAACGATCGATTTTATTAAGATCAATCAAATAGCAATATTCAGAAGTTCAGAAATATGTACTGTGAGTCTCTAATACAGAGTAAGATCCGGTTATTAACATTAACAATATTACCATAATTATTTCATACAGGCATCTTGAAAGATAAATTTTTTAATATAATATTAAAATTATTTGGTGGGACTGATACGTCTACTTAAACGGTTTGATTCGAAAAAAATCACATTCATTTGGTGTACGTGAATGATACGAAACAGTGGTTAACAGCTAAATAATTGTAAGAACAATCAAAATACGAATAATTCTTATTTTTTGTTTAGTATTGATCCGGAAACAATGATAAAACATAATTTAATAATACTGGCAATAATTGCAACTACTACATGTTCAGGCAGTGCTAATAAAGACAGTGTGATGCAAGCAATGGAAAAGCATCAGGTGGTCCCAGATGTAATAGACACTGCACCAGATAAGGCAGCAGAGGTATTTTGTTGATTACAATTTTTAATCAGACCGTGATATAATTTTCTTGGTAAATGTCCATTTAGGTTAATTATTCTGATATTCACGTCAATAATGGTAATGAGTTGACACCAACATCTGTGAAAGATATACCGATGATTACATGGGAGGCAGAGAATGCCGCTTTCTACACACTCATTATGACTGATCCAGATGCACCAAGTCGTGAGGAGCCGACAAGACGCGAATTTTTGCACTGGCAGATCAATAATATCCCTGGTAATGATATTACAAAAGGATATACACGTGTCGAATATATAGGATCTGGGCCACCAAAAGGAACTGGTTTACATCGTTATGTGTTTCTTGTCTATAAACAACCAAATGGAAAAATTGACTTTGATGAAGAATTCATTAGCAAGAACACAGCTACTGGCCGTCCCATGTTTAACACAAAATCGTATGCTATCAAATATCAATTGGGTACACCAGTGGCTGGTAATTTTTATCAAGCCGAATATGACGATTACGTTCCAATTCTTCATAAGCAATTAGGATTCTAAAGTCATTTTTGAAATATAAGTCCAATAAAATTTCGAGGTTGGGGGTTTATTCTTCCATAAATATAAATATATTTCATGAAATAGTGGAATACGGCATATACGGATCAATGGGACATAGTTTTGTATTTTCGGTGCGAAATCATGGACTTTAACTGTTAACTTGCAGTGCATCTATATACTTACATTGTCAGTTAAATCAGCACAATATGTTAAATATGGATTTAATTAGGCAATTAATGATTAAATTACTGTCTTTTAAATCGAATAAATAAAAAAAATCATTGATTTTATGCCGATAACACCTTATAAACGCCTTATTATGAAAACCACGTAACTGAAATACTGATGTACATGCTACATACTTGTATCATGCATGCTACATATACATGCTTTCATTTCAGCGATCCCATTTATACTCATATGGGTGTATAATTAATATGTTTGATTCGAGTGGATATGACCATTCTGATTACAAGAACCTTTACAATCTGCCATTGTTGTATTTTCACGAGGCTCATGCGGCTTCACCAAACGAGTTTCCGAATTTTTTTTCTTAAATTTTAATAGAATCTGATAGCTCGGAATCAGACACTTAATCCCGTGTTGAATCAGTTATCTTAACCAGATAGAGAACGTGAAAGTGTAAAGTATGGCACGATATATTCAGCGTCCGGAAAATGCCCTCAAACGGGCAAATGGTAAGTTATTGATTCGGATGTGAATAATGTTACATTTCGTACCACGTTGCGACTTTCAACCATTTTATGAAGTCACCCCGGACCATACATATGCCCCACGTATCAGACTCATTTTACAACTAACTTTAATTTCTAACAGAGTTTATCGATGTGGGCAAGCCAGCCCGTGCTTTGGATACTCTTCAGGAGGTGTTTAGAAACAAGAAATGGACCTACAATTGGTCGGAATCGGTCATTGAGCCCATAATGTTCAAGTATCTGGATCTATGCGTGGAACTAAGGAAATCGCATATTGCCAAAGAGGGCTTGTTTCAATATCGGAACATGTTCCAGTTGGTAAATAAGTTGATAATGTTTAGATACGATTGAAATAATACTGTTGCAATTAAATTCCTAGGTAAATGTTGGTTCATTAGAAAATGTAATTCGCGGTTACCTCCGGATGGCCGAGGAACGAACTGAAATGGCACAACAGCAATCATCGCAAGCTGTATTAGATATCGATGATTTGGATAACTTAGAGACACCAGAAAGTATCTTGATGAGTGCCGTATGTGGTGAGGATGCCCAAGACCGGTCGGATCGCACAATCCTATTACCATGGGTTAAATTTCTTTGGGAGTCTTACTGTCAATGTTTGGAATTGCTTCGTGTCAACACACATTGTGAAGTGTTATACCATGATATCGCAAGAATGACCTTTCAGTTTTGTTTGAAATACAATCGGAAAATGGAGTTCCGTAAACTTTGTGAGAAATTACGCAAACATTTGGAGGATATTTGCAAGACAACACCACAAACAGCCAATGTTAGCATTACAAAGCCAGAGACACAACAATTAAACTTGGACACAAGGTTACATCAATTAGATAGTGCAATTCAAATGGAAGCCTGGCAAGAAGCGTATAAAGCAATTGAAGATATTCACGGATTAATGACGTTATCGAAAAAGACACCGGTAGCAAAAACAATGGCAAATTACTATCAGAAATTGGCTATGGTATTTTGGAAAGCTGGTAATCAACTCTTTCATGCAGCCGCTTTGTTAAAATTGTTCCAATTAACTCGAGAAATGAAAAAGAATATAACTCCAGAAGAATTACAACGAATGGCTTCCCACGTTCTTGTAGCAACTTTAGCAATTCCATTACCATCAGCACATCCTGAATTTGATCGATTCATTGAAACAGACAAAAGTCCATTGGAGAAGGCTCAACGCTTGGCTGTTCTTTTAGGCCTAACGCAAACACCAACAAGAGCATCCCTCCTTAAGGAAATCGTAAGTTTATTATAAAGTATTATAAATATTGTTCCATATACTCATACATAAATTCCGTTTTAGATTCGTGTAAACGTTGTTCAACTTGCATCTGAAAAGTTTTGTAATTTGTATCAATGGCTTGAAATTGATTTTGATCCCTTAAATTTGTGCGGTAAAGTCCAATCTGCTATTGATTTCATCGAAGATGACCCAAACAGTTTGTTGAAACAATATAGTCAATCGTTGAAGGACGTTACATTGGTACGATTGGTACGTCAAATTTGTCAGGTTTATCAGTCGATTGAGTTTTCTCGCCTATTGGTGTTAGCCAAATTCGCCGATATTTTCTATCTGGAGCGTATTTTGGTTGATTGTGTCCGCCATAATGATATGCAAATTCGGATTGATCATAAAAAACAATCTATTCATTTCGGTACTGATTTGACTGAAAGTCAACGCGAGGATCATCCTGATGGACCAACATTGCAATCAATGCCTTCTGAACAGGTCCGATCACAATTGGTAAATATGTCCGTTGTATTACATCAGGCCATCACTACCATTAATCCGAATCATAAGAAGGCGGATCGTGAAAAATTACGAAATCGTATGGTCCAATATTATCACGATAACAAGGCAAAGGAACACCATCAAGTATTACAACGTCAGAAAATTATTGAAGAGCGTAAGGAGCACATTGAACGGTTAAATAATGAACGGGAAGAAGAGGAAATGCGACGTCTAGAAGAAATAAATCGTTTACAGAAGATTGCTGAACAAAAACGTTTGGAGGCAGAGTTAGAAGAACGAGAACGCAAACGCCATGAAAATGAGATTTTACAAATTAAAGAAAAGAGTCTCAAGGAAAAAATGCAACAAATTTCACAAACTGCTCATGGTCAGAAGGTACTCAAAAAATTGGACGAGGAAGAAATTAGGAAATTGGATGCAGAACAAATTGCTGCACGTGAAGCTGAAGAATTAATTAAGGAACGGAAGGAGCTACAGTCTAAATTGAAATCCCAGGAAAAGAAAATTGATTATTATGAACGTGCTAAACGTATTGAGGAAATTCCATTGATTGATGCTTACTTGCAAGAAAAGCAGGTGTTGGATAAACAGTTCTGGGAAACTCAAGAGCAACAACGAATTGAGAATTCTATTTCTGAGCGGAAAAATGCTGTATCTCAACAAGAAAGATTGAAAAGAATGCATGTTGATCGTGATACATTTTTAAATAATTTGAAAGCAGAACGCAATTCAATGTACATTGAAAAATTGAAAGCATTTAATACGTACTTGGAAGAAGAGAAAAAGAAACGTATAGCACAGCGAATAATTGATCGACGTGAAGAGCGACGTGCAAAATGGTTGCGTGAAAAGGAAGAAGAACGTCTTCGTCAGGAAGAGGAATTGCGTCGTTTGAAAGAAGAAGAGGAACGTATTGAACGAGAACGGTTGAATAAATTACATGAAATAGAAATGGAGAAATTACGTGCACAAGCTGAGAAACAACGTATTAAAAATGAGGAGGCTGAACGCAAAATTCAAGCGGAACGTGAAGCCATTCTTAAGCAAGTTGAGAAGGAGCGAGAAACATGGCCCAAAGAGAAAGATGAAATGTCCAATTGGAGAACTCAAAAAACAGGTGGTGGTGAACGAGAACGTGAACGTGATCGAGATCGTGAACAAAAATCAGAACCATGGAGACCAAAATTCAGAGAGGCTGATAACCGAGGTCCTGGTGATCGTGAGAGAGGTAATGAAAAATGGCGACATGGTGGTGAACGTGACCAAGAGGGACGGGAAAATCGTGATAATCGAGAAGTACGTGATCGTAAACCTATGGATAGAGATCGTCCAATTCGTCGTGGTGGTGATGAAAAGCGCGAGGATCGACGTGTAGATACCGGACGTCCAATACGACGTGATGATGATCGTCCTGAACGCCGTGGAGGTGAACGAGATTTCAATAGGGATCGTCGTGATGGACCTCGTCGTGATGACCGTGATCGTCGTGGTGGCGAAGACCGAGAACGTCGTGGTGGCGATGACCGAGAACGTCGTGGCGGCGATGATAGGCGTGAAGGTTTCGGAAGACGTCAAATGGATCGTGAACAAAAATCAGATGGTGGTAATTGGCGTCGTGGGCCAGCTAGAGATGGTGATGGACCACGTACTGGTGAAGGTGGTAATTGGCGTGCTGAACGTCCAGCCCGTCGCACCGAAGAAGATAAGGATCAAGGTACCGATTTTAATTTGTGTATTAGATAGAACAGATAATTTATTATATTGCTTGCATTTTTAGATGGCGGTGAGTGGACTAGTGTGAAAAGACACTAAATAATTAATTACGGATTGCATAATTTTTTCAGTTTCATAATAATGTATCAATGCTAGACCAATCTGAAATTACATCTGGATAGAAAACTATATCTTATTTCCAAAAGTTAATAAACAATATTGGAATTCATTGATATTTTTTTATGTCCTATCCATATATTTGAAAATTTGATTAGAAATACATTATATTATATCACGTTATATTTCTTTCTCACCTTAAATAACAGAAAATAAAACAATAAAATTAAAATAAAATTTTTATTCAACTGAAATTTTTGATTCTGCCACATCACAATGAATAAATGAATTGGGAAATGAAGATATTTCAAGGGTGTACGTAGACACGCTCTTGGTAGATTTGGTCGTGTAGAATACAAATTGTAATATATTAAAAGAATTTCATGTTATAATAATATATTTATTTCATTTGTTGTTACAATCATTTTAACCTGGCGGCCATTCCAATTGACGTCCTCCAAGGAAGTGTAAATGCAAATGATAAACCGATTGACAACCATCGACACCATCATTGATCACAACACGAAATCCATTATTCAGCTTCTTCTGTTCCTTAGCAATTTTTTGGCCAACATACATCAGATGACCCATCAATTTTTCATCATCCGCACTTGATTTTGATAATTGAGAAATGCGTTTTCTTGGAATCACCAAAAAATGGACAGGTGCCTGCGGACTAATATCATCAAATGCGACACACTGAAATATAAATATATTGGAGTGAATATAAATTAAGCAAATATTACCTCATACAATACTACCTCATTATCCTCATAAATGAATTTGCATGGGATTTCCTTTCGCAAAATTTTACCAAAGATAGTGTCTTCTGTCCCAGGATCGGAGGCCAAGGCTCTCGATACTTCGTCAGCCATAGCGCTTATTCACAGAGGAAAACCTGGTATACTGATGATAACATAAATAAATTAATTATTCGTGGGCAAATGGCTGTTCATGTTAATCGGAAGGGTGGTGGTACAAACCTTGCCTATCTAATGGTCACCAGGTGTGTGGACGAAAAAAAGCAGGCGATTTGTCGAAACCTTTGATCCAACAAATGGAGGAAAGCCGGAATATTTCGATAAATTATTGCAAGATGGTTGTATTTGCAAAAGTGTAGTTTCGAAATAATCGTGATTAAAGTATTAAAGCCGTATCTTAAATACAATTGATATGATCTAACAACTTTTTTCAATTTAATAGGCAAGGTAAACAACCTTTTGCACAACGATTTTATCTCAATGGATATATTCAATATCCTTTAATGCAGTTCAATGCAGTTATATAAATTTGATTATCCTCTATGATTCACATACAACCTTCTTGCAATATAGTAACGATTTGACGAAATACCGGCAAATGAAGTGTTGTAACGTTTCGAGCAAGGCACATTTACCAGAACTTTTGTTGATGGTTTGCGCCGAATTTAATTAAATTTTTACACTATAAATTAATTTATAATGTTCATTCTAAATTATTGAAAAGGTTGCTTTTATAGGCTATTTGCTAATAAATATTGACAATAAAGAAATTTATAATTCGAGCTTAGTGCGGCCGCATGGATAGTGTCAAACGTCAAAACAGTTTTCCAAAAGAAAAAAAATCTGAAAAGTGATTTGTCCAATTAAAATTTTTAAAATTTGGTTTCAAAGTTTATCACACAATCTCATTCAATATTGATACGCAGCTCCGTAGGCTAAGTGACCGGTCTGATAGAAAATTTGATAAATTCTGGAAATGGCAGATCGTAAGTAAAAGATTTTAACATTTCAAGAATGGCGTCTCTCGTTTTCTCCTACCCGAAATTGAAATACGATATCAGCCTTTAAAGTCCTCTGTTTTACAAATGAAAAGGCTATTGATTTACCGTTTGATTCATTGAATGTTTCATATTTTGATTCCAAATAGAGTATCCGAATTGCGGTATCATGGATACAAATAATAAAAGTAATGTGATGTTCGGTGTTCAAGATTTTACAAGACCCCCTCCAAATTTCTCAAATCTACCGCAACATTATCCCGGATTCAAGACCGATAACAGTAACAAAGATAGTATGAATTGGAATCCAAAAGACAATTTCCCTGTGAGATTAGGAAGTACGGCAATGAGAAAATTTCATTCATTCAAAGAAACACGAAGACGTCATTTGTTTTAACTTTTACAATTTTATTTATGCGTTTAAGTTTTAGATTATATGAAGGATGGATATGGTGGTAATGGATATGGTCAAGGCGGTGGCGGCTATGATTACAACTCTGGTGGCCGGGGTGGGAATTCATATGGCGATGGTGGCAATCGTATGTGCTATTGTTGGAATAAAAAATCACTAAATTTCATATTTCCATTTCATCCTATCAGGTGGAGGCGATTTTGAACGCAGAGGTGGATCCGGAGCAGCTGGATTTAGGTACGACTAATTTATATAAATTATGAAATACTGGTAATATAAAAGAATCCCAGAATTTTGGTATAGTATCACTTGATATTAAAAACAGAAATGGTATCTGATATTGATATCTGATCATCGGTTCCTAGTTTTTTTTTTGTTGGAGGTACATATGCGCCTCGTAGTATTCTGCTAGGCTATTTTGCCATTGAAAATTAGAGAATATTATAATGCTCCTTTTTCAGGCAGCGTGGTTAAAGAATATTTTTACGATTTCAAAAATAGACCGGTTGATTCAAAATTCTAGCCTAACACTAATAATAACAGTGTAGTCAATAACTAATACTCGTCTAAGATTCCATATACCTCAAGTTATAGACATACGCTATCAATGTAACATTACTAATCGGTGACAAATCCCATATTTAAGTCTCTTTAAAAACAGTGAAATTTAAGTAATATATCCGATGGTCCTAGTAAAAATTTTCCTTTTTATTAAATTGTGCAAATTCCTAATATGTACGTTCATAATATATAATATATCACATATGAATTTATTTGCAATGGTATTGTATGAGTATTGTGGAAGTTAATATTGTTAATATATTCTGTAATAAGTGCATTAATACCTCGATATCATAGCAGAATACAAATAATTTTAATGTGTAGTTCATAAGGAATATGGCTTAATGAAAGCTTATATTCTATAATTTACCAGGACATAGCAGACAACCATAAAAACTATAAGAATAATAAATAAATATGAGAGGTAATATTGGTCTTAAATTGTTCGGTTTTGGATATAATGGATAAAGTACCATGTGTTTGATCTTCAGTATATTGCTTGAACCGGGTGCTCGATTATATGAGTACCAAAATCAGATGCATTGCTTTAAATTCAACATATTTGAAAAGAGAAATATATATTTGATATAACTAAAGCAATAAATACAATTTAACTAGACACGCATCTTTAACAAATTAATGGTTTATGTAATTCCAGTGGCAGCGGCAACAAGGGTGGTTATAATAAAGGTAAAACTGGGGTATAGTATCTAATGCACCCCAGTGCAAATCATTTACTCCTATTTTATTATTTTTTTTTTAAATTATATTTTATTTTTGTATTTCAATTATGTAACATTGTATTTTTCGCCATTTTTAATGGATGGAGATAAAAAGAATGTTTAAAAAAACAAAAGTATCAAGGTTGATAAAGGTTCCAACCGTAAGGACAGTAATCTAACGGTTGACTAGAAGATTAAAGATGTAATATAATTCAATGCATTATATCAAGCTTAAGGTTACCAATCATTCGAAGATTGTATTTTGAATCTAAATATTTCGTTCTAGAATAATTAGATACTAGATAATACAGTCTTCTATGGTTAGAATGAATTTTGTTTAGTAAAAAAACATCAATTATTGATAAACATTTGCATTGAGATTCGTTGTGTAAATTTTCAAAGAATTGCAAAATGCCAGAAATAGATATTTATTTTATGGTATGATTATGATTTTAATGGATGAAGTTAATTTTGGTATATCGTTTATCAAAAACAATGATATTTATAATTTAAAAATTTTATTCATCTAATATTTTGGGTAAATCGCCTATTGAATGCTTTGAATAAGATTCAATTATATTTGTGTGAATATATGAGTGAGAGTACAGTAATTAAATCGGTATATTAATTTTCCTATGGAATTAAAATAAAATTATCTAATTAGTATAGCGTTTAATATTAGTTTACTATAATATAAGTTATTTATAAACTAGTGAGAAATAACCGATTATCATAATTTTAGGTGGCGATGGTGAAATGATCACCCAAGAGGATACCATTTTTGTGTCAGGCATGAATCCAGATTCAGACGAAAACGATATTGCTAATCATTTCGGACAAATTGGTATAATTAAGGTACGTTCTAAAAGTATCAAGTATCACGTATTTTAACTAAAATGTTATAATTTACAGAAAGATAAGAAGACCATGAAGCCCAAAGTATGGCTTTATAAAAATAAAGAAACTGGTTTATCGAAAGGCGAGGCTACAGTTACTTATGATGATCCGAATGCAGCAAAATCAGCTATTTCCTGGTTTGATGGACGTGATTTTCAAGGCGCAATGATTAAGGTTTCGCTAGCGCAACGACAAAATAACTGGAATAAGGGAGGTCGAAGTTTCGGAGGTGGTCGTGGTGGTGGTGGTGGTGGCGGTTCATTTGGCGGTGGAGATCGTGGTGCACGCCAAGGATTTGATAGAGATCGTAATGGTGGCGGTGGTGGTGGTCGTCCAGAAGGAGGAAGATCAGGTGGACCTCCCCGTGGGGGACAAGGTGGCGGTAATAATGTTCAACAACGTGATGGTGATTGGTTGTGCAGTTCATGCAATAATACCAACTTTGCATGGAGAAATGAATGCAATCGATGTAAGACACCAAAAGATTCTGCCGGTGGAGGAGGTGGCGGTATGCCTGATAGCGGCCGTGGAAGTGGTGGTGATAGATACGGCGGAGATAGAAGTGGCCAATCACGAGAATATGGTGGTGGACCTCGTAATGGTGGAGGTGGTCATATGGGTGGTCGTGGTGGTGGAGGCTTTGGAGGTAATAGAGGCGGTAACGGTGGCAACAGCTTCGGTGGACGAAGAGACGGTGGTCCAGTTAGAGGTCAAGGGTAAATAATTTATTTAATAATTTTGTCTTGAAAAGATCTTCTGATCTATATTATATTATATTTTAGTGGTAACGATCGTGGTGGGAACCGACAAAGGCCTTACTAAGAAAACTGTATCGTCTAACAAGTGACGGATCACACAAAATATAATTAATTTTTAAATGTTCAATTTGTGGATTGATTTTTCATTTCCAAGTAAATGTTTTCATAACACGAGATTTAGAAAATTTTTACTTCGATTCCATATGGATAGGACAACTATATAATTTCCCCATTTGTATTTCTAACAATTAACAATAAAATTATTAAGCGAAAATTATGAAAATGTAATGGGTAATTTGTCCCACATCGTTTTTCCTTCAGCAGGTAACAGGAAATGAAAGGCATCATATCAGAGGTTTTTTATCATAAAATTTGTAAAAAACTGACTTTTTCTATTTACGACCATATGAGTTTGAAGGTACGCTATGAATGGGACGATATTTTTCACTTGTTTGTAAACAAATATTAGCGTTTCGAGGAAACAACATTATTTTTATTCAGAATTTTAACAGAATTAAAGTTAAATTTAAATGGGATTTCTCAAAGTGTTTGTACCTCAATTTTTGACTGATCTGTCGCAGGAACCTAAGCCATATTTATTAGGTGCATTTACCCAACCGCTTACCGAAAATAACAGCATTTTAATTATTGACACATGTACCAGAGAGGAACTCTTAAATTTTGCTTCACAGGATACACTTAAGGTTGTCGGTTACATTAAAAATGTGGAAAATAGAACTAAAGATCATGAAGAGAACTACATAATTGAATGCTCGAATTCTCCGAATGGACTCAGTTTACAGAAAATTAACCTTCCAAAATTAACCTCAAGTGTTGCTATATTCTATTATAGTAGAAATGCGATACAAAATTTAGCTATTAATGTTAACACATTAGAGGAACAGAGTTCCAATGGTGATATAATTGAGATAGTCAAATGTGTAAATTGTTGGCATAAATGCAAAATACCTACTGCTACGAGGAATGGTGTAACAATTATTTCAAAACAAACTATTCTAAATGTTGTGAGCTTCATGCCAAAAATAATATCTTCAAACACGGCTTTATCAAATCACATCTATTTGTGGAGCAAGTGTATGGACACATATACATTTCATAAGTAGTGAAATTTTTATATTCTTAATGTAAATGTAAATAATCCATATCCATTTTCATCTTTTAGTGGTAAAATCTGGACCATATTCCTGGATGTATTATTGGGCTTGGTTTCCTTAATATTACTATTATACGTTGGTAAAGTTTCAGAACATCTCTTTTATTTTACACAGGTAAATGTTAATGGAATACTAAAAAATCAAATAATGACAATAAATTGTAGTTAATAGTCGAACAGCTACGATATTTATTGGTGTCACTGGAAGGCAATCCCGTTGGATTAAAGTTGAATGTACAATTAAATAATTTTCTGTTGAATTCGTTTTCATATCATGTTGATCTCTGGGCGACGTTTTTAAGTACCTAATGATATAAAATATTATTAAAGTCATATAATTAAATTAAAAATAAATAATTGTAGATATTATCTCACCGGGGATTCAATTCTTTTACATACCGTTTGCTCTTATTGGATGGTTAGGTCTATCCTTTCAACTAGCTATGATATCGGATTTATTGGTTTTAGTAACACTGCACGCTCATTGCTTTTATATCTATGCAGCAGCGTGAGTTTTATTTTTAATATTACATGGATTATACATATGAAATACCTCATCGAAATTGTATTTTAGACTATATCATGTTGAATTGGTCGGATTAAGAGCCCTATGGCGAGTTGTTATCGGCAAGCGCAGAAATATATTGAAGAGTAAGAACATGTGTAATTTCCTCTTCATATTGTTTTTAAGGAAATAAAATTAATTCTAGATCGTATCGAATCATATGACTATATAAACCGACAATTATATTTGGCTACATTGTTTTTTGCTTCGCTGCTATTTCTGTTACCAACAATTATAGTTTATTATGTTGTATTCGCATTGGTAAATATGTGACACCTGTAAAGAGATATTCAATTACTAATTTTATTTATCTTTCAGCTAAGGTTATTTGTTTTTTCGATAACACATTTGCTATATAAGATTCAACGACTGATTTTAACGTTTCCAATCTACAATATATTAAAATGGATGACCGGATCATTTTTGAATTTAAGTACGATTTTAAGACATATTTATATTATCATAATAAATATATTTTACATATATATTATTTATTACAGATAGTGTTCAATTGAAATTTATGAAATCACCAAAGGGAATGCTTTCCAATTTAGAACAAACAATTGTAAATCATTTTGAGGTAGACATAAAACAGTCACAATCGTTAAAAGATTGTTTTACATTGGAATCGACCGATGAAGATAGACAGTGTATAGGTATTAAAGAATTTGTACAAAGATTAATCAAAGGAGAAATGATGGGTTTCGTTCAACCTAAAAAGCTGTAGAATTAATTATTCTTAATTATTCTTCGTAATAGATATTTTATCATACATTCCATTATAAATTGAAAACCATTTTTGTAGTAGCTATGAAAATAATTAACCCATTTGTGTAAACATTCCCTTCCCAAGAATTGATTTCAATTGAATGATATACGATTAGAGAATTTTACGTTGTACGTAAAAATATTGACCATATTTTTGACAAATAAAATTCTTTTAGCCACAAAATTGAATTTTACTTTAACCTCGACTCAGTTATTTTGTTGTCTTTAAACTTTATTGTTTTATAGTCTGCAATTTATGTAATTCGTTATCTGACTACGAAGAAAATTTTATTTGAAACGGATTACAACAACTGTGATCAACTATGTAGAAAAGATTGTGCTAAATAGAAGTGTTCCATTAACACTTAATTACCAGACTTCATTCATTGTGTATCAGTTTGTTGAGACAGTTTAGTTTACACATTACAGTTGAATTGTATTGATTATAATTCTGATCCTGTGAATGTTACATAGCAAAAGTTCATAAATTTTACAAATGTGGTATTTTTACGGAATTATTTATTATTAATAAGTAAAATTCAATTTTAGAAGTTTGTTAGAAATTGACTGTTTTAATAGTTTAAATTTTAATATTGTCTTAATTTATCAAATTGATTATTAACTGTCGACTATAATATCTGAGGTGAAATTAAAATGAATGAAAAAAACGGTGGTGTGGTAAATTTAGGTTACAGCAAGTCCAATAGTGACCTGGACGTAAGTGTTTTCTTATTATTTAATTAAAAAATTAAATTTATGTACCGTGGGGTTATAGTTTGTAGGCGGGGAAAATGGTAATGGAGGATACTTGAATGACATTGCAGCAGTGAAAACTGGTGCCGAAGATGAGGTGACAGTGCACAGTATAAAATTGTTAAATTATATTTTAATTTAAGTTAACGTTTTAACATAGGTACAATTATCTGAAACTGATGAAACAGCAAATGACAAACGGCCAGTTTGGGGCAATAGTATTGAATTTTTGATGTCCTGTATTTCAATGTCTGTCGGACTAGGAAATATATGGCGATTCCCATTCACTGCATATGAAAATGGCGGCGGAGCATTTGTCATTCCTTATCTGATTGTACTTTTCTTAATTGGTATATTATTTGACTAATTCCAATATTATATAGTAATCAAAATATAAAAATTGTCTGACAGGTAAACCCATGTATTATATGGAAATGATATTGGGACAATTTACAAGTCGTAGCTCAATTAAAGTCTGGTCTGTTTGTCCGGCATTAAAAGGTAATATTATACGTCCAATATTTAATATTTTAATATCCGCTTAACAGTTGAAGATAGTAGAATGAACATTACGGAGATTAATTCGATTCTTTTTTTATTATAACATATCATAAAAGAAAATGATTTTAGCGGTTAAAATGATTCATTAAATCAATTCGAAAGCTTTCCATTGTGTGAAATATGTTCCACAGTAAGTAGTATTTGCTGTTCATTCATATGATTCTTTTAATTCAGTTTAATAAAGTCCTTAGTACGTTATCTACAATCAATCTGAATAACGTGCAATAAACTTACGGTTAATTGTACGATCATGATATCGCATTAATATAAATTAATTACTATCATATAACTAGCTGAACGTAAACAATTATTTTGATAAACTGTTAACTAAATACAGTGTAATTCAATAAAACGAGTCGCACATAAATCGAATAAATATCTCACTTCAATATTTCTTAATCTAGAAATTCGGATATCATATAATGAACTTTATTTAATATTAATTATGACTCAAAATGATTAATAGGTGTCGGATATGGACAAATTTGTGGAACAATATCTGTTATCACATATTATACGTCTCTGATAGCTTTAACATTGTTTTATCTGTTCGCGTCATTCGCATCCGAATTACCGTGGTCGAAATGTAAAGAAGAATGGGGGCCGTATTGTGTTGATTCACTACCCACAGCAAACGTTACCCGACCGGATAGCAATGGCACCATTAAATTTCAAAGTTCTTCCGAACTCTATTTCCTGTAAGTGATTCCAATAATAAAAAACATATTGTTATTATTATTCTTGATTGCTCATAATTTCACAGAAAAGAAGTCCTTCATGAAATAGATGATATAAGCGATGGCATAGGTAGTATTATATAAATGCAATTAATAATTATTAGTCTCAGAATAACTGTTTTCAGGAGTCCCAGATTGGAAACTGACGTTATGTTTGTTTGGTGCTTGGTGTGTGGTGTTCCTATGTATCGTTCGTGGTGTTAAAAGTTCTGGAAAAGCTGCTTACTTCCTAGCATTATTTCCATACGTGGTTATGATTATTTTGTTAGTACGTGCTGTTACATTAGATGGCGCTGTTAATGGAATTATATTCTTTTTAAAACCTCAATGGGGTGAACTATTAAATCCGAAGGTACCGTTATACACACTTTCAACATAATGTGCTATTTTCATTTACCCGGTGTCATGTATCATATTTAAATTATGAAATCTCATCGACGACCAACATCGAATGCCACTGTTAAAACTATCATCAAATTTATTTTCCATTCATACATTCTAATGGTCCATTAATACATTCATTTTTGAATCACAATTCAATGTAAATATTTCAATCAACTCCCTTAACTCATCAATCTTAGGTCTGGAAAGAAGCAGTTGTACAATTATTTTTTTCATTAGCTGTTGGAATGGGACCAATTATAATATTCTCGTCATATAATAAATTTGATCACAACATTTATCGGTGAGTTATTTTTTTGAGACTATGCTGGACAGCTTGATGTCTTTATTACGTATCGACTAAACTGATGGTGCATGTAAACTGAATAAAATTAAGTGTCAGGATCATACATATTAATAGTTAATTATTATCTGAAATTATTACCGCCCTCATTCCGAACAATTGAAAACATTTTATATGTTGCCAATTTGCGCAATGTTTTAACGTTAAACTAATAAATCCATATAATATCGAATTTAAATTATGAAAAAATTATAAATAGGTATGGTATTCGGCAACGACTCAACTCTTTTTCTCGCTCTCTGTCGGAATGGGAACGATAATAATGTTCTCATCGTATAATAAATTCGATCATAATATTTATAGGTGAGTTTACCTTGTGCAAAGTATTACAATCGATGATTAAAGAGCAATAATTATTCGGATTTAATGAATGTAATTATTATTTCAGGGATGCATTGATAGTAACAAGTTTAGACACTGTGACCAGTATGATGGCAGGTATTACAATATTCGGAATTCTAGGAAATTTGGCACATAATTTGGGAATTGAAAATATTGATGAGGTAGTTCGAAGTGGTACTGGATTGGCTTTCATTTCATACCCTGATGCAATTTCAAAATTTGATTGGGTACCCCAAGTAAGTGTATTTAGTATTCAATAATTTAAAATGGAATACAGATAAATATATAATTGGCCATTCATATTACAATTGAATTGTTGCAGGTGTTTTCAGTATTATTTTTCTTCATGCTTTTCGTCCTTGGAATTGGATCCGTTGTAGCTTTACAAAGTGCTGTAGTAACTGTTATTTGTGATCAATTCACTGGATTGAAATTTTGGAAAGTAGCAATTGGAACATGTTTTGCTGGATTTCTAATTGGCCTCATTTATGTTACGCCTGTACAAATTGATATCGATTGAATAATGACCGACAATTAATTGTAATTAAAATTTTTAAATTTCTAGGGTGGTCAATGGATGTTGAATTTAGTTGATTATTTTGGTGGTACATTTTTAATATTTGCATTGGCAATTTTCCAAATGATGGGTATATTTTGGCTTTATGGTAAGAAGTACTTTAAATCAACTCACGCATTTACATAATTCCTTGAAATGAAATTTACATTTACAGGTATTCGAAAATTCGTTTGGGATTTAAGTTTTATGACAAACCGATATACAGGAGTGTATTGGCGTCTTTGTTGGACAATTATAACTCCTATTTTAATGGCAATCATTTTTATATATTCTGTTGTCAATATGGAACCGTTAAGATATAGCGGAAATGAATATCCATTAAGCGGAACTAGTAATATACCAATGGAAACTTAAAAATGTATCCTAATAATATATTTACTGAAATTAAATTTTAGTTGCTGGTTGGACTCTGTTAGGTATCGGTCTTTTACAATTTCCTCTCTGGGCATTCTATATTATTGGTCGGAATACTAAACAATCATCTTCAGTACGTGAAGCAATTAGAAAATCATTTACACCATCAAATCAATGGGGACCAAAATATCCACATATTCATCGAGATTGGTTGAATAACAGAAAGGAAAAATGTGAAAAATATGCGATTGAACGTTCAAATAAGTCACATAATTGGGGTCTCCGGAAGGTAAATCAATTGCTAGGCCGTTATGATAGTTGTAAGTAAATAGTTTAAAGTTTCATAATTCCACATAAATTCAGTTAAACGTGGGATCATGTTATTTGGCGTAGGCCTATTTAAATTAATTATTTATGGCAAATTAATTATCGTATCTTTAAATATTATGTTACTGTTATAAATTTTATATAATATTTGTAACACACAGTCTAAAATGATATTCAGGTTAATAATAAGAAATTTAAAATCAAATTATATACTTACAATTAAACAAAAAGTAATTGATTTATTTTTTTCTTCTGAGTTTGATGGCCCATGGGCTTTAAGTTAAATTAATTTGGAGTTACATTACTTTATTAAAAGTTACTTATTATAATTATTCCAGGATTAATTAAAATTAATTGGATAAAAAACAGTTGAATTGTGTTCAAATGTGAATTACAATCAGTTTCTTTAATTTTTCATATATAAATTGATTAACATATTAATTAAATTCAAGAGCATTTAAAGCAAAACAGTATGATTTAATAAACAGGAAAATAAAGATCATTAGATGTTAAATGAAATAATAATTACTTGAATAATTTGATTTTAACGGTTCAAGAACCGAAAGAAAACAACTTTAAAATGTGGTAGTTGAATACAACGTAAACGCAGCGAAATATCTAAATTATCGTTTGAACTATCGATTGCAATATTTTTCTATAAGTAGGGTGTAACAAGATAGTTTCCTGTTATTCTCTGCCTAGGAGTTGCTTAGAAATTTTCTATTGTTTTCGTGATTAGTTCAGAGTTTTTATTAATTAATTTCTCCATTGTGATGTGGCAGAATCAAAAATTTCAGTTGAATAAAAATTTTATTTTAATTTTATTGTTTTATTTTCAGTTATTTAAGGTGAGAAAAAAATATAATGTGATATAATATAATATAATATAATATAATGTGTTTCTAATCAAATTTGCAAATATATGGATAGGGCATAACAAAAAATTTATGAATTCCAATATTGCTTATTTACTTTTAGAAATAATAAATAGTTTTCTATCCATAATTGATTAGTAGTATGTAATCTATATTTTGTTGATAAATTTCTAGATCAAATGACGAATTGTTTTTATTTTAGTTATATATACATATAGACACGTGAAATTGGTTTCTGTACAAATTATTTATATGTAAATTTTCGTAAAAATGACGATTTGCGAATCTTATATCAAACTAAACTATACACATATGTAATCGATTATAAATGCGTTGATCCTTTAAAAGGATTTTACTTGATTTTAATTAAAATCGTTGTTTAAATGCATTTTTAAAAATATGAATGTGCGGAAAAGTTTAATTGTCAACTTGTAGTAAATTTTTGAAATTACAATTTGTTTTTTTTTTTTTTGTGATAATTTCTTACTTAACTTTTAAAACCAATTACAATACAAAACACTTCACCATCATTTGACTTATACGGGAATAACTTTAATCTAACTTTTTCATTGTCTATGCTTCTCTATTCTTACCAAAACACAATAGGCGGAATTTTTAACTATTGTTTAACAACTAAATATTGTCCAGTTCCTTCCGTTTGATAAAATAAAAAAAAATATATTGACTAGTTATATTTAATATGTGTACGCAAGATCAATCGCTGGAGTATCCATGTTTTTTGATTCCTTTAACGCTCTAATTAAACCAATCACATTCTAAATTAGAATTCTAATTAATTCTAATTTACTGATAAATAAATACTGATTGGTTAAAACTAATTATTAATATGAAAATATTTTTTATTATGCTTCTTTTGCAGAATATAAATGCTACGATATTCAATAATTGTAGTGAGTACAATTTTTTATTTCATAAATAAAATAAAATAAAATTGATATTTATTATAAAAATGTTAAAATGTGAACTAGATAGGATCATTTTTATATAATTTATTATTTTAAATTAATTAGCGTGTGGTAAATCGAATGCAGCTGTAGGTGGTCGAATTGTTGGAGGTATTGAAACAAGTCGTCATAAATACCCATGGCTTGTTGTAATAATTGAAAAGAATGGACAACTATATTGTGGTGGAAGTATAATTAGCGATAAACATGTATTAACGGCTGCTCATTGTGTTGTATAGTTAGTATTCGTTATAGTTTACATATAAAATTGATTGAATGAAATTTAAATATCTTGAAATTCATATCTTGACATCCTTACTATAATAGTATATTAATTATAAAAATTGTAAACGGCATATTAACTTTTATAGCACAGACACATTAGAAAATAAGGTAATTGCTGGTATGCATGACTTAAAGAAAGATGGCATCCAATTTGGTATCGAATCGTATTATGTATCTCCACATTTTCAAGCATTAGATGAATATGATGTTGGCGATATAGCAATTGTTCAAATAAAAGGACGATTTAAATTTGACTATAATATTGTGCCTATTTGTCTACCAATTAAAGGTAATCGATAATATCTAATTAATTTTTCTTTAGAAAATGATAATTTCATTTATTAAATTAGAGGAATTCTTGGATACCACGATAAATGCGATAGTCGCTGGCTGGGGAAAAACATCACAATTTGGTGGCACCTCTTCAAAACCTCTTGAGATTCGAATAAAGACTATACCATTGAAAATATGTATAGATACACAAATTGGGAAATTGATAAATAATTCAACAATGATGTGTGGCTCGGCGAAACGAAAAGATGCTTGTCAAGTATTCTAACATGAGAATATGATAACTATAATTTCTATATCATGTTTTTATATCTATTCAGGGTGACAGTGGTGGTCCAATGTTTATGGAAACATCGTTTAACCGTTATGAACAATTTGCAGTAACTTCATTTGGAATGGGATGTGGACAAGATTTAGCACCAGGAATTTATGCAAGAGTTTCTACTGATTTACATTGGATACGCAAAATTATTTCTGGAGTAAACTCATGTAGGGACCCTACAGTGCAGCAAATCAATAATTTTCATTAACAAGAAAATATATTAATAGATTCGTTTGTGATTTATATTTGAAACAATAACTTTTTTTTGCACCTTATTTTCGTTTTGTTACTAATTAGAATCAGTTTACCGGTTTAATCAGCTTTAAACCGTATATAGTAGTTACGTTAATTTTACGTTTTCATATTTTCCAGGCAGCGTGGTTATATTCTCACTCAAAATTTATAATTACCAATTTATATGTACATAGCACAATAAATGAATTTTAAGTTCTGTGGAAATAAATAGCAAATACTTTATTCAATACTTTATAAACAAACGATTTGATATCTTAAATATATTCACA
Source organism: Coboldia fuscipes (assembly GCA_001014335.1). Taxonomy (NCBI): domain Eukaryota; kingdom Metazoa; phylum Arthropoda; class Insecta; order Diptera; family Scatopsidae; genus Coboldia; species Coboldia fuscipes. Next base: position 177,694 of record JXOR01000354.1, read on the forward strand.
TTTATTTATTGATTTCAGTAAAAATGAAGAAATAATTCAATTATATATGATTATTCACATTCACCTTTATTAACAGTTTTTATAGTTGATGTGAGACTAATAAAGAATTACAAACAAAATATAGCGTGATAAAATGCACGGATTTCAATATGATATCAATATCATTATATTAATGATTAAATATTGCATAATGAATTATGTAATATCAATAATGGAAACTATTAATACATATTATTCATAAAATAAAGTAAAGGAATTTAATAAATTATCTGTTGACTACGATTATTCAAATTACCGGATGCGATCGCTTCTTCCAAATTTGAGTCCAATTTGCTATATGCTGCTGTATGTTTTCGTCTACCACTACTACGTCCGTGCGAAGAACGTCGTCCTTCGACAATTAATCCTAGTATTTTAGCTTTGTTATGATAAATTATATAGCATATCATACAGACAAACATCAAGAATAAAAAGTATGTAAAGAAGCTGGAATCGGAATTCTCAACAAAAGGATCAACTAATAGTTTGTTTTTGTCTGGTTTTACTAAATCTTCGTTTGATAAGTCACTTGGCATTTGCTTGTTTGTATTTAAATCATCATCTTGAACGATTTCATTTTCATCACCGTCTTCCGAGTTTAAACCTTCATTTTCCGTATCAGCGAAATTCGGATTGATATCATTGTTATTTGTTTCCTTTTTATTATTTGATGTTACATCATTCACTAACTCTGATTTTTTATTGTCATTACTCAAATCTTGGTCTGATTTCACAATGGTTTTTATATTTTCACCATTTTCATTAAAATTTTCATTTTCTGGTGTTTTGTTTAAAATGGTATTTGAATTAATCTTTGATTTAATATTTTCTATTAGGTATTTTTCTTCAGTTTCTTTGCTTTTCTTTCCGTCAATATTATTTATTTGCTTTAAATTATCACTTTTGCCATCATTGGAATTAAAATTCTTTGAATTTGGAACTAAAACTGCTGCCGGAATTTGACTATTTCTTGGTTGAATTAAATTGTTATTGACTTTATTCGCAGGATCGTTATTAGAAATAGACGTTTTCCTAATCCATGAAAAATCAATTTCTGTTTCATTCACATTATGCGATCGAATGAACTTGTTCAACATATGATATCCAATAAACAAGAATTTACATGAATTATGTATCATTATTGACAAATTCTTGTTTATTTTATAGCACGATAGAATGCAAAAATCTTGTGAATCATTAGAGATTGAAAATGGATGTTTGGGCATTAAGATGAATTCCGAACAGAAACTTGAATTCTCATACGGAAATGTTCTTGCCAAGTCATCCACAACCGATTCATTGTTGAACATGCTCTCATTAATTTTATTAATTTGAGTGAACATATCTGTTAGTAGAGTGCAGTTGATGTTGCAATCACTTTCGTTAAAAGATACTCGACTTCGAAAGATGGAATCTTGTTTAAATACTTCTTGCTGGGTGCTTACATTTTTAACGTCTATTGCTTTGCTGGCTACAAAATTAGTGTGACTAAAAATTAACAGGCTCCAAGTGGCTAAATAAATTAGGATCCAAGTGACTCCTGACATCCTAATAACTCTGGATTATCCAAGTTGAGAATTTAAAATTCGATTTTGGCATTTACTTCTTAAACTTCTGACTCTTCATAGTTCTTCCCATGGAACCTAGAAATAATAGATAATTAAAAACTCTTATGATAGAACTTATGAAATTACCGATTATGAACAAATTTGATGAAATAATTTATGTTATTTGTACACTACAATTACTTTCGATTATGATAAATGTAAATATAAATAGATCGTCACTTCTATTTCATATACTCGTATCAATGACTTACGACATTTTGAAGATATTGCACAAGTAGATGTACGTATATGGTATCTACATCCTACCAAAAGATGGGAAGAATCGGTAACTTAGTATCAATCAAAGTATCTCATTGTTTATCTACAATTGTTGGTTTCTCCATGCAATATACAACGAATGAAATAGTTCAATCGCTATTATCTCAAAACTATGACTTTTGAGACTTGCGCCTATATTTCAGTACTTCATCCGCAGTACATAATACTAAAATATTGTCTACTGTGGATTTCACTCAGTACACTCAATAATTCATTTTTGTACCATATTGAAAGATTCATGTATTATAAATCAGCGCTGCGGCAATATACTGTACCTATGGACCGAAATTTCAGCTGACTAAAACGAATAAATTTTTTTTCTTTATTTTTATTTATTCTCCAATAATTGATCCATAATTTTGAAATTGAAATTAATATAGAAATTATTGAAATGGCTGTTCAATGTGATCCTAATACTGGAGTTGATCTTCAAAAGTTGTTTGGTAAATATGTTAATCATATTTTGATTTGATAATAATGCTTTAGTTTTTGGGTTTTGGTCACATTTTAGAAGAAGCACTTGCTGTGGATACCGATCAAATTGATATGCTAGCCACAAATATGCTTTGTTCGAAACTATTGACTGATAAATATTTGATTCCACAGTGTGTTGAGTACATGAAGCAAAAACTCGAAACTGGAACCACTTTAGTGCTAACTAGAACAATATCGGTGAATATGAATATATAAAACTAAAATATTACCACATATTGTAAAATCGATTTTAGATATTGGAAGAATGTATGCAACACTGCGGAACTGAATTTAAGACAAAGGTGGCTAGAAATAGTTTTTTGAATAAACTAAGTGAATTGGTTTCACCAAAGTATCGCGGTAATCAGACTGATCCAATTGTTAAGAAAAAAATATTAGACATGTTGCTGTGCTGGACTATTCAGTTTCCTGAAATTGGTAAAGTCCATGAAGCATATAATAATTTATTGAAAAACCATGGTGTAGTACATGAGAATACTACCCAAATTTCATTCATGCAGCCACTATGTCACGTTGAACGAAAACGAAAAAATAATGATGAAGAAGAGAAATTAAAGAAATTATTGCAGAGTAAAAATCCACAGGATATAAAGGCTGCTAATGTACTTATTCAACGTATTGTTCAAAATGATGAAAAGAAATCAGAATTTATGAGGCAAAAGCGAAACGAGATTGAAAGGGCCGAACGAGCAGCAAAACTATTATTGGAAATGATTAGTTCAGCAAACACATCAAATAATATAACAGAAGATGAACTTTTATGCATGAAGGAACTTTTCGATCTGTGTGTTAATTCTTTACCACGTCTGCAGTATTTAAGCGAATCAACGTCTGATAACGATGATTATTTAGAAAATTGTTTATCTTGTAATGATTTGCTTTGTGAATCAATAGAGAAATACAAAGAAAATATCAGAGATAAACAAGTAAAAACAAATAAAAATTTGATAAACAACTCAACTGAAACCGAAGAGCCAACCCAAAACTCGGTAGTCAATAAAAATTCTTTACAGGAACTCTCTGAAGTATTTAGTACATTTAATGAAATCAATTTGGAACCATTAAATCCAACTACAGATTTAATTAAAGTTGCAAGTGATTCGCAGTTTTCAACGAACCATAATTCAGGATTTGTTGACGGTTCGAATTTATTACTTACAAATATTAAGTAGCCAAATTAAATATCCAAATTCTTTTTAGATATTTTAATGATTCCAACAGTATCAGCGGTATTTGAGCCGCAACAATACTTGGAACCAACTAAATCAGTCACAATAATTCCACCAAAAGAAGAAAAACCAAAGATTAATTTTTGCGATATTGATTCATTGGTTGTTGATTTAAAAACAACGTTATTAACACAGGATGTTGTTAATACGGAGTCAATAAGCAATCACTTGGAAAAAGTAGAGTCTATGCTGATTGAGGAATCAATTAAGTCAAGAGTTGATGAAGATGTTCTACAGTCAACAGGGGAATCTAATGAAAGTAATCGGAAAATTCCTTTGTCGTTAATTAAACTTGATTTAGATTTGTCGACACCATCGGATTGCCATGAACCAATAATAATTATGAATAAAGCGGATGGATTAAAAATTACTTTTACTTTGGCTGCTGGACAACCAAGCGAGGATGTAAATATTGTGGTAATAACTGTTATAAATCAAGGAAGATCCGCAATAACTAATTATCACTTTGATGCCAGCATATCCAAAGTACGTTATAACATTGCATCAAAATTCTATCATTTAAATTTTATTTTATTTTAGCCATGTAAACTACGAATTTTACAGCCGAGCACATTAGAATTGCCAGGTGTGAAACCATTCAAAATTCCCACCTGTGACATAACCCAAGCCATGCTTATTTATAATCCGACTAAACAGCCAGTTGATCTTTTAGGAATATTAACATATTGTGCTGAAAACGATCCTGACGAAATTAAAGAATTAATTGAAATCAAAGGTATTGGCTATGTGAACGTATAGTACTTAATATTATACAATAAAAATATATATTATCTATTTATCTTATTATTTCATCTTTAAATGCCATGGAAGTTATAGCTTTCGAATGTCCTATGTACTCCCTTTCTATTTCAGTTGTATCTAATTTCCAAAGCCTGGCTACTCCATCAGAAGATGCAGTAAACAAGTACTGTGAATCCGCACTAAAACAAGCGTCCCATATCCAATTTGTAGAGTTTTCTTTTTTTAGTATTCGCCAGAGTAAGAAATCTTCATTTACTTTAAATACACGAGCGGTCGCGTCATCTGAGGTAGTCACCAAAAGTCTGCAATTGAAGGTATTTTATTACGAATTTTAAATTTGTGTTTCTATTTTGAGAATACAAACAATGAATTGGGACTGAATTTACAAGTCAAGGCATATCGTTTGTGTACTTCAATTTTCTTTTTAGGACTGACAATGCTCAATCGTTGATTTTCTGCCGTTGCTAGAGTCCAAATATAACAGAGACCGCGGTTAGTAGTTGCCGCTAAATATTGGCCATCTGGACTAATTGCTACATCCAAGAAGGACTGGTCAGCGTCTGGTATTAAATGTTCGTGAGCATCATTTTGGACGTTCCACAAATAGACACTACCTCCTTGCGTACCAACCGCCAGTTCTACTTGATTCGGGTGTAAACAAACCGCATTCACGGGTGCCAAGCAATCAAATACCTTCTTACAAACAGGGTTTGCTGCGTGCAAGTCCCAAATTCTAACACGAAAGTCTTCCCCACCAGTATACATCCATTTACAATTATCCTAAAATATTTATAACTGTTTATGATTTTAATGCCCATTAATTTATGAAGAGCGGATGAATATCTTACAAAGAATCCTATATCAGTTACATTCTTAGATACGTTAACAAAATTTACAATGGGAGCCGTTGATATCATATCATAGAGACGGATATGTTGATGACCTGCTGCTGCAATAATTGATTTGTCTGGAGATATATCTAGTGCATTTACTTGCTGAAATATCAGACAACATATTATAGTAAAGATTTGTACTATGGTTTATTCCATATATATATATAAATATATGTATTACTGTATCCGCATGTTGCAGTGTCCGTAAACAAGTTCCAGTATGAGCCTGCCACAATTTTATTGTGTGATCATATCCTCCCGTTGCCAAAACCAACTGTGCGGCATTCGGATCACCTTGTCCCTTACTCCTAGAAAAATAAAATTAGATTTTATCGCAATTGCTCTTAACTATTAGTGTAGTCTCTCACATAATTTATCATTGGGTACGACAGATATTTAATAGCAATTAATACTCTCGACTTTTTTGTTACAAATATTTTTTCTTTTTTTTTCTTTATTTTGATTACAACAGTTGTTTCCTTTTTTTATTTTGCAACGCTCTACGCTATACTAAAATACAGCGTTATACCAGCAGTCATACAGCCGTTAATAAGATGATTGTTGAACCGTTGAAATTGATATAATTTTCATACGAATCTCTGAATATCACTCCAGAAGTTATGCATCCAGTCTAAGGCATGTATTTATTGGAATAATATTGACAATAACGAATAGTTCATCAGCTAACAGTTCCTTCTATTGCTTGAGCACCTATTTGGGAGTTGAAGTGGATTGGATGTAGCTGGATATAAAAATAAATGATTCATATAGCATTTAAATAAAAGTTCTTCTAACATGTATTTTAGAAAAACTTATTTTTCTTTTTTTAGAAAAAAAACGAAGTAGGAGACACTTTGATGGAAACAGCTGATTTCCTTCCTACCATAACAAACGATTTTAACTATAAGGGTAAAAGAATTTGATGATGCTCGACTCGAAAAATTTAAAACAGCTATGCGAAATATTTACTTGACTCACGCACGCACTTGACATTGACATGGCGTTTCCGCGGTTTTTTGTTTTAATATTATTCGCGATTATTTATCTAGTTAGGATAGAAAATCCTGAATCGCCGGCAAAGCGACAAAGAAGACATTACGATCGGTTCGTCGGTATAGACCCCGGACTAGGGCTTTTCATCGGCGAAGTCATATTAGATACATATGCCGGAAAAACAGCTGATTTAAATTGTTCGAGTAGAGCACTACTTAAATTTTGACACTCTTGGTTAAAATGGTAGGAAGAAAATCAGATCTTTTCATCTAAGTGGACATAGTATGTTGTATATTTGTACATTTGTATCATGACCTCGTAACTAATCATTGAAATACATGGACCGTATACTCTTTTGAATACGGACTATGAAATTTTACTTTCTTCGACATTTCTTCAGAAGTCGAAGAAAAGCTGTAGCATTTTTATTTTTATTTTATTTACACCATTTTTGAATTTGCTTCTTCATTTCTTTGACGCATTCGGCAAGTTTGTTTATTCGTTCGTTTGTCAAAATTTGATTTTTGTTCATTGAAGGAGTACGCAATGAATGGACGTCATCGAAATTTTGTCCATATTTTTTCTCTTCTCTTTTTTCAACAAACTACAAACTAAGTAGTTTTAAAATAGTAACAAATTTAAACAATTACAACAAGTTTAAAACAATCGGTTAATTAGTGAATTCTTTGATAGTTTAAGTGGTAGTGTATCGATCAAACCAATGAATACCATTGGTTTCGAAAAATAATATTTAGATCCATAGCAGCAGAAAACATACAATAGTAACAATTAAATCAATTAGATTCGTTTGAGTTCGGCCCATATACTAGTAGTTTACTCATGAGAGGGCATCGAAATAGAAGAAGTTGAATTCCGGGACCATGGTGACTGATTCTTTTATCCCAATTTGGATTATTTAAATACCACCAACGAAATTGAATCAATTTGTCTTTATTATGTTCCAGTGACTGTCAATCGCGATGTATATTAGTGAAAGTGAGGTTTTTTAGTACTAATGAACCTGGATTAATTGCAATCCACCGTCGAATGATTCATACAAATACATTTAATAGAAAGTGTATCATATCTCGCTAATATGAATCTTAGTTCAACATTAAATGTTAAGTGTAAATTATTATCAAAAAGTGAACAGATTAATTTTCAGTTTTGATAAGCGAATAGTAAACTCTTTATCGTGGGTAATTTTCGATACCATTTAGCAATTTTGGTGCCAACATACATATTATTATATAAAAATAGGAGTTCCATATTTTGATTTAGCTAATTGGTAATAATGAAGCATACTTCGAGTTCTTCCAGTGGTCATAATCGGCAATCAAGACCACGTACAAATGCACCAAGCATTTTATTGACAAATGAGGAAAATGAACTTCTATTTTCCTTATTGGGACAACGATGTCAGGTAATAATGATACCAAATTATAAATGGTTACATTAATATATTTCGATAGAGAATTTATCTTAGAGTGGCACCGTACACATATGTATGTAGGTATGTTATGTGCCATTGTCCAATAAAAATTCATTGAAATAATTTTAGTCATCCAAATTGGAGTATATTATGATTAATATAAAATTATTTGATAACATGTATTTCAATGCAGGCACTGAGTACAGCTGTGGTGCAATTATATTCTACGGATGCTCCGGCCCATTCATATTGGGTAAAAAAATCTGGTGCTGGTGCAGTATGTTTTGTTAAAGATAACAATCAAAAATCATACTTTATACGGTTTTACTGTTTGACTAAGAATAAATTGATTTGGGAGGAAGAATTGTATGAAGCATTTGCTATAAATAAATCAAGAGACTACCTTTTGGATTTTCAGGGAAAGGTAAAATTATTTATTATTTTAACATCTATTAATTGATAATGTTTATCGCCCGTCTATTTCTAGAATTGTTTGATTGCATTAAACTTTGCATCAGAAGATGAAGCTGAGAATTTCTTCAAGGTAGTGTCACAAACCGTGACGAATCGTAATCGAAAACGTCAAGGTGATTTTCATATATTCAATATTATATTGAAAACTGGGTTTTGGATAACAATAATACAACACAACACTTTTATCATTTTAAATTCATGTTCCTAATACATTATGGGATTATATAACCAAGCAACAAAATGTTTATAAAATTCAAGGTGTGATAACACTGATAAATTTACTAATTTCACTTTTAGAACGTCGAAACCGACGTATTCCCCCGCCAGCACCACAAAATGATGAACAAGATGGAAATATCATATTAAGGAATCAATCAACAACCTCAGGTATAATGCAATATCGTAAATTAACTTTAGTATTATCTCAATTGTTCATTATTTTAAGCTTCCATGCCAATTGTGCCTACACCTGCAAACATAGCACCAATTATGTCGGCTCAGCACACTTACCAAAAAGATAATAAAAAAACATATAAAAAAATTACGAAAGAACAAATCGGATCACCATCTAATTTTAAACATGTATCACATATTGGTTGGTCAGCCCAAAAAGGTTTAGATGTTACAACTGGCGATGAAATTGTTGATAAAATATTGACTAAAGCAGGTGTATCAGAACGAGATTTAAAAGACCGTGATACACGGGACTTTATTTATGAATTCATAAATAAAACGAAAGTATTAGATAATGGAAAAATTCAATTAAATGATCAAATGAATAATCATGGTCAACATCCACCTCCAGTGCCATCTAGGCAACAGGTATATTATTACAAAAAATGTAAATTAATTTTAACTTCTATGTGCATTCATTTGCTTTAGAATCAGAATGGTGGTACGAGGGTAGCACCACCACCACCGATCAGACAACCACCACCTCCAGTTCCAAAAACCACAAATGTCAACCGTGGTCCACCACCATCAAGACCTCCACCAATTGTGGCGAATTCATCACAAACATCTGTATCGGTCTCCAACGTCGGACCTGCAGTAGGCTAAATAATTTTATTTTTGTTTATATAATATATTTTAGATAGTGTTCATCCTCTCCATAACAATTTTTTTAGTTGGCTTGTTTAATTAATTGACTTATTTTTAAAAATTATTTTTTAATTTTATATTATAGCCTCCACCACCTCCGCCTCCTCCACCACCACAATCGACAATGAAGGAATTCGAAGCAGAGGTATCAGTGTCAACAGCACCGAAGCTACCAGCTCCAACAGATAGTAGAAACGCACTATTGGATAGTATAAGGAAAGGGACTACGTTGAAGGTTACTTGTTTACCATTTACAAAAGAAAATAAACTCCATTTTTGTTATGTTTTTAGAAAGTGGAGCCAAGTACTACAAGTTCTACTACAACTGAAGCTCCTAAATCCCGAGATAATTTACTTACCGAAATACGCCAAGGTATAGAGCTTAAACCAGCTGCTCAACGCGAACTTGGGCCAAAAAGTAATGAAAGTGGAACTGATGGAATTGATGCTTTTGCCCATGCATTAAGACGGGCATTGGAAGACCGTAAAAATGTTTTTCATTCATCGGATGATGATTCCAATTCTGAAAATGATGAAGAAGATTGGGATTAGTATGAATTAGGTTTTATTTTTTGTAATATTGGAAGGATAGAACTATAATATAAATATACATAGTGCAATGAGTATATTTGTATTGTAGATAGATCTATCACCTATGTATAAAGTTTAAATACGAATATTTATCTTTCAGGCACTATGAAAAATTTAGGAAGATGATTTTTATTGTGAATAATAGTTACTTTTGGTACATGATCAATGTAAAGGTTATCGTTTGGAAAAAAAACTTAAATTCATTAAGATGATCTATTATATTATATTAAAATTTCGTGCCAAATTTATTGCAGTTAAATGTTAAATATTAGAATACATGTATGTGTATGTATTAATAGATTGCATATCCAGTCAAATTCATTCAGTTTTGAAGATATACATAATTATATTTTTAGAAACTGTTAAACAAAAAATTAAATTATTATCATTTAAAAGTATTGAGAATATTATTGATTTTCACTTAATTAAATACAAAAATTATGTGTTTAGCAAATCAGTATTAAACGATTTTTCCGATTTAACATCTTGGCTGATACCATATTACGTCACCTAAAAGACATCCACTTACGAGGTAAATATCTCTAGGATGAAATTTGGTGCAGGTAACTACATCGTTGTGGTGCCTTGATATTTTTTTGAGAACATGTAGAGATTGTTGTGTTCCACCCATAAAATTAATAGCTTCTGGTAATTCACTACAATTTTCTGAGAAACTGAGAATTCGAATACCATCATCATATGGAGAAGCTATCAAACGTCCATCAAAAGAAAAACTTGATTCCTTTATATATCCTTGTCCGGAAGTAGTCTCTTTTATATAATATAGTAATCTTTTAGGATCAACAGGAGTTTGATATTTTATATCTTGAACAGAAATAGGCACACTATTCTGATTTACTTGTGCTAAATTATCATTATCATTAGTATTGTTTTGCAGTCCACTATACAAACTAGACATTTCGGATGAGCTAATAGAATTATCTCGGATTCTATCACTTATTAATCTATCGGCAGATAATAAATCGGGATTAGAGTTGCGTGGTAAATTTTGATAAGGATCCATCATATTAACCACTCTATATTCCGCTTCCAATTGTGAATTTTCGGACTGGCGTTCAGTATTTACATGATTAGATTGAATATCTTGTGAAGAATTAAAAAGAAAATCACTATCACTAGAGGCTGTTTCGTCGTCCTCGTCGAAATAGCTATCTTGATTTGAATTATCCCGTTCGACTACATCTTCATGATCTAACGGAATGTTGACTTCACAATTATCGCCGCCTTGTATATCATGGATGCAAGTCCACTAGAATATATTATATGTGTAAATTGTAATTTATTAATTTAATATTAATAATTAATCAAATTATTATACCTCAGAACTTTCATCATAATTCAAGTTTCGACTAATGGCACACCAACCTTTTGGGTGAATCTAAGCAAAAAGAAAAAATTAATAAATTTACCGGTGCTAAAATTGCTATTTAAACAAACCTGTAATGAACTTATAACTTCTGCATCATTATCCTTTGGAAAATCTTGTATTAGTTCTACACGATTATTCTTCATTTGACGAGAAAACAAGTATTCATACTTTAGAGCGTATGGAACATATTGCCTACCAAGAGACATTAATCTATGCATATTTGGCTACAAAATGAATATTAGTATACTTAATATTTGATTATATAATTATAATTATATTAGTTTTACTCTGAATCCATTCAAATCCTCGGCCAATGTTTGTAAATTGAGATCATGAATGACAATTAATAAGCCATTTGATGTACTGATTACTAATTTAGATGCATCTGAAGACATAGCACATCTCATAAGACCAGCCATATTAAATACCTTTTGATGAGTTATTGCGCCATCAACAAATGAATTTAGGTCCCATGTACAAATAGTACCATCGAATCCAGAAGTCACAAGTATTTTATTATGTTTGGAATATTCTATATTTTTTACCCAATTTGCATGACCTCTTAAACAGTGCAATCGTTGTCCTAAATTCCTAGTATCCCATAATGCTACGGTTGTATCATCAGAACATGAAGCAAAAGTATATCGATCTAAAAATCTGAAAGCAATATAATTCAATTAAAGAAATTCGAAAAACGTTCTAATATGTAAAATTTTTGTTAACAAACTTAATGCAATTAACACAACTCGTGTGGGCTCGTTCAATAAATATTTCTCGTCTCTGGACCAGTGTATCAAAAATAGCAATCGCGTTTCTTTCACATGCTGCTACAAGTAAATTACTACAATAAAAATTATTAATTAGAGTTAAACTATTTAAAGAATACTTTATTAAGGAAACATATTTGCGGTTTAGGCGGCTTAATTACTGACAACCAACTACATTTGAATAATGATAAATATCTGAATGTGGAAGTAAAAATTCCAAGGACAAATAATGCGTATGTTTTAATTGTTGATTTCTTAATAAACATGAGATAGAAGAGATTATAATAAATAATATAATTTCGATGTGACTGTGCGTAAGCTTATGTAAAATATTTGATACCCCGCGAATATTTCCTGAATCGATGTTTAGAATTACACGAGCTTTGTAATCTTCATTAGAAAACTTAAACTTTATGTATATCTATATGCAATAACAAATAATAGATCATTCCTAAAGGATAGTAACATGTATAAAACTGAATGCAATGTATTTCTTACCCATCAGGAGAAAATTCCAAACTATAAACACCTCCGAGTTGAGGCCCCTGAGTGTTATCCTCTTGTTGCTTCCAAAATCTCACAGGATTTATTGAATTATATATGCTAGAGTAGAGTCTATCTTGATCACCTATCCTCTGTTTATTGCCCATTTCTCTGTTCATCAAATAAGTGTATGAAACCATCTTATTGTTTTTGTACAATTCTCTTCGGGTAATGAGCTGATTCAATTCTTTTAAACTCATCTCGATCACATGGACAAACAATATCGCCAAACTGGATAGTTAATTTTAATTACTAATTTACTTCACTGGTTTGTCATAAAAAAACACAATAACAAAATTTCTTTTTAATTAGAACCCGATAATGAGAATGTTTTTAAATCTAATATTGATACAGAAATTTGTTACGCAGAGAGACATACCGGCTTCTCAGCTAATCAACTAATTATATTAAATATTTTCACCAGTATTCAGAAGCAGACAAGATCGGCTCAAGTGGGAGAACCAGAAATCCTTGAATTTACAATCACTTTGTGTTTGTTGATGATTATATATTTTGTTGACAAAAGAGAAACAGCTGATTCATTTTAATAAAAAATGTAAAAAATATAATATAAAAATATTTTTAATATAAAAAGATGGTAGTGCCACATGAAAGTAAAAAATCGGAAGTGCTCTCCCTTATGGCGAGAAAAGATGAAATAGAAATGCAAATTAAGGAATTCGGTGAAATATTGATTTCAGTAAGTAACACATATTGCCATTGTTCCACTTGGAGTGAATAGTAAACTCTGTAAACTCATAATCTTCAATAGAATAGAATGAATATGACAGACCCTTTAGTTGATGAAAGCGGCTTTCCTCGAACAGATATAGATGTTTTCCAGATAAGAAATGCCCGCCACCACATAAATAGACTTCAAAATGACTTGAAGGATATTATGAAGGAAATTGAAAAAGGCATAATCACAATACATGAAGAAGCTTCCGCTTCCGGAGCCTCTGCGATAGCACCAAACAAAGTGCAAGGAAATTTATCGGATAATGAATTGCATAAACCCTTCGCAAAAGTCAACGTTGTTAGTCCTGGTTCGCCAGCAGAAATAGCCGTAAGTTATCTACTCTGTGGTTGATCCTTGAATCCGGTCTAGTGATTTTATTTTCCCTTAGGGTATCCAGGTGAACGATGAAATCTTAACATTTGGATATATACATGCAGAGAATTTCAACGGCCTTAATCAAATTGGGGAACTAGTTAAAAGCAAACATAATGAATCGATTCCCATTAAGGTCCGTCGAGAAAACCGCATAAATAACATAACGCTGGTACCGAGATCTTGGTCTGGCAGGGGTCTTTTGGGATGCAACATAATTCTCTTGAATTCAGTTTAATAGAATTTAATTTACTTTCAAGCTAATAAATCATGCATGATATTTGATTTTAAATTTTGTTTGACGTTTTAAATTTCTGGCATTTTTTGCGGCCATCTTTAAGTAAATAAAAACAATCAAACCAAAATTTTTGATTTCAATGCAAATGCAAACGCGGTCGATTGTGTCTGAATAACTGTTGCATATCAATTGTTAGTTGATTAATATAATATAAGATAATAATAATATAATAAAATTATTTAATATAAAACTATTAAAGTGATAAAAATCCGTAAGTATTTCTTTAAGGTTATATGTAGGACTTATATGCCCGCTGAAACAAAAGTTTTACAAATTGGTGAAACTGCAGTTATTTCAGAAGGAATCATTTGGAAAAATGGAAAATATCCCCGAATACACGGAACAGAAGTATGCTGAAGGTATAAGCAGCCGAATAATTGATAGTCAAAAGTTTTTTTTCATGAGGGCTCTTGGCGATTTTGCCAAGTATGTTGGTTAATAAATGAAATTACAGTGTAATTATAAATATGAGTATATATTAATTCCAGAAAAGATTATTCGCAATGCATTGAGAACTTAAAGTTGTGTGGAACCAATTCGAAGGTAGAGCATAATATTGCGGTAACTAATTTTTCTGAGAGTGAGCTGGTGGATCATGAATCTTTTTTCAATGCAATGGATAAGATTTCTGAAAATGTGAATAATAGATAAGTATGGAATGCAAAAATAATATAAATGAGAATTTTAATACAATTTGTAGACGGTGAAAAAATTACCTGCGATAATTGAAGAAAATCTAACTGACAATGAGGCATATTCATATTTTACATCTACTTTCAATAAGGCAATCGTTTTATTTCATTTGAGACATGAATTGGATGCCTTGGATTTATTATTAGGACTATTAAAATATAAACATTTAATGGGTAATACAAATTAATTTTCAATGCGAAACTAGGAAACATTTTAAATATTCGTTGTAGATAGAGAATTATTGAAAAGATTCACAATTCTAATTCTGCATCTACTATTAGCCACCAATCAATGCAAACAAGCTCAGCAATGCTTAAATGAGTTAGCTGATTCGCTGAAAATAAACTTGAATCTTTTATTTATTCGAGATGATAGCGAGGAATCGGATTCAAATATTATTAATACTGAATTTAATTTACAAATTAGTAAAAACAAATTCTTGCGTATCCTTCGTATAGTTGCTATTCGTCTTAATGTTCTGTGTGGATTGGATCAGATGAAGTATTTTAATTTCTATACCGACGTAAGTATTGTGTTTAGTTTATAACTTTTTGTACATATTTACATATATTATTTTAATTTTATTAGGAGCCAGAATTAATAATGCTTCATGCAAGACAATGCTATGAGAGGAGAGAATATCAACAAGCAGGTGATATACTGTCCCAAATTTTAAAATATAAGGATATAATTAAGTAATAAGAATCAAATTGATTCAAACTAATTATGAAATTAATGAATAATTATTTATATTCTAGTTTAACGGGTGACAATTGTGAAGCCTATGTGGCTAATAATTCGGCTTTGATCCATTGGTCTGTGAAAAATTTAGCTATTTCTCAACGGTTTCTACAAGCGGCTCTTAATTTCGATGACCTATCTAGTGAAAAAAATTTAACTGCTCCAATCTATTTACGTTGTGGCCTTAGGAAACCGGAAATATTATATAATCTCGGTATACTGTTGTTGCACAATCACCACCCAAAAGCTGCATTCGAATGTTTACTAGTTTCAGTTAATTATTATGCAAGAAATCCTAGGATTTGGTTACGATTAGGTGAAACATGCATTATGATGGAAGAAAAGGTGAGAATTAATTTCATTTTATAATTACTAATTAGTGAAATAACATATTTTTTTCAAGAAAAAAAATAAATTATGGACTAAAAATGGTGCTTTCACAGTTATTGGAAGTGGAATACACAGAACATTCATATTAAATAATACAACCAACAGAATATCATGGTACTGTATTTGTAAAACTTTTTGCTTTTTCATTACATCCTAATTATTTTAGGAATTCTGGTGACTCCTATGCAATTCCGTCGCCTACAATTGAATTTGGGATTCTTTGTTT
The DNA here is from genome assembly GCA_001014335.1 of Coboldia fuscipes. NCBI lineage: Eukaryota > Metazoa > Arthropoda > Insecta > Diptera > Scatopsidae > Coboldia > Coboldia fuscipes. Next base: position 193,748 of record JXOR01000354.1, read on the forward strand.
GAAAAATGCCTTACTTCTTATTGAGCGTAATCTAATCGCTTGTGAGGCAACAGATTCAGAAGAACAAACATATTTCATAACTACAAAGAGTTTAACTGTTCAAGTTCTTAACCATTTACGGATGAAGGTTTTAACAACACTTGCATATTGTTGTTTATGTATGGATGATTATGTAATGTGTTACGAACACTGTAGATTGCTTTTAGAACTTGCTGATGTTCCATCTGCCTACAAGTACTTATATATTGAATTATTTATATTCTATTTCTAATAATTTTATATTTTGTTTAGAATATTGTGCATATTCTACATAACGGAATCTTTAATAATGCTAAATAGAATAAATGAAGTTGATAATTATCTTAATGACACAATTCTGGAAAAACTAAATGACGAACAATTTAGTTTTCCGTATACTAAAGGTGAGCCTAAAATTTTATTTCAAACACTATAATGGTTACAAAATATGCTATTTGTTTATTAGAATGGAAATTGCCTACAGCAGACATCGCATGTGAAATCTACAAATATCAGGTGGCAGTGAAATTAGCTTTTCAACGAAATTATAAAGCTTCGATGGAATATTTAAATCAAATTCGTCATCCCCAATTGTTCAACATAATGAAATTATTACGTATATATTTGGATTTAAAGACAGGCAATTTTCAATTTTTGCAAAAATATTTACAAAATTCCATTCCGGCCATAATGTAACACCATAATGTAACTAATATGACTTTTTGGCGTAAATATAGTATTCAAACATGATTGATTTAATATAAAAGAATATATAAATTATTTTGATCCAAATTATCCAATACAGGATAATAGGATAACTGATCTGTATTTAATTATAGCATTAAACTTAATCCCCAGAAATTGAAGTAAATTTTATTTACGTATTACGAATTTTACCAGGAATGTAATTCTTATCTACTGACGGATCATGTAAAAACATATGCAGGCATCGTTCATTTTGTGCCAGTGGATGACCTGCTATTTTGTTAATAAACACCTGAAGACCTGCTCGTCGCATTTCTATAAAATTTTCATCGAAAAGCCCATCATCGCCCCGAAATGGGATCTGTCGTTTCCATGCTTTTTCTGGCAGTGTTGGAACCACAATCTAATAATAAAAATTATTATTATAGTGTTTTTGGGCGGATATCATAAATACCATTGATAAGTTACTTTACTATCCCGTTCCAATTCATTTTTTAGCCATTGAAAATCACTGTATCTTCGACGTACACTTGATTCCTTTACTTTAAATACTGGAAGATTTGTCTGCAACTAATTAGTTTAAAAATATACCTCCAATATTTTAAAAATTCACAGTTATTATACCCTCATTCGAACCTCGTAGTCTGTGAATCTATTTTTGCCAACTGGAATTGTTGTAATTGGATTGACTACATCTATTTCTAGAAAATTAGCTGGAATTGCATACGCGTCGTCTAAACTTTGCTTCTTTACATTCAATCTTTTTGTAGCATCACCACTTCCAAACTCCTCCATAATTTAAAAAAATTAAATATTTTATTATCAGTAGGAAATATATTATAATATCGAAATGATTCAGAGTAGAACTTGCTTGTACGTAATATTCTCACAAACTGTTTTTACATTAAATATAATTTAATTCATGAACTTTCTTCTTCTTCTTCATCTCCACATCAAATATATTAATAACAGAAGCATATAAATATTACCAGTACATACCCAGAGAAAGTAAAAACTTTTATTGGTTCATTCTACCGCTTTTATATTTGTCCAATGACTTGATACAAAATAATGAAATATATATAAAACATATTAGCATTGATATTACAAATCATGTTAATAATGAATGGTTCCAATACATACAATGAATTATATATAAAAAATTGTTGTAAAGCCTACCGACTGATATGTCTATAAATATACATGTTATCACTACAAAGACATATGAAATTGAACTGTTTCATGGCTTTGGAAAACTAATCAATTATGTTTCGCGAAATCTTTAAACTTTACCAAATATTCAGTCGATGTCTATCTTTAAACGGCTTCATACGTACTTGTAAAACGTGTCACGTGCTTAAAGTGAAAAGTTTGAGATGTATTCTTTAGATGCCTTTAAAAAATTGCACGTGGAAAATGTTCGAGTTGTTGATGTGCGATCCGATACGGTGAGTATTCCAACACCTGAAATGAGAAAAGCAATGGCAGAGGCAGCTGTTGGTGATGATGTATATGGAGAAGATCCAACAATAAATGCATTGGAACAAGAATCTGCTAAAATGTTTGGCAAAGAAGCTGGACTATTCACTCCAAGTGGAACAATGGCAAATCTTTTAGCCAGTAATTTATAATATATTGATATCATTCCTTAAGAGATTTAAAAAACAATATTTTTCAGTAATGGTCCATTGCCATTGTCGTGGAACGGAAGCAATTGTTGGCTCATTGTCTCACACATTTTTGTATGAACAAGGTATTTAAATTAAAATCTTCTGATAATATTGGCATAAATATATCCAGTTGTCTTAAATTTTATAAAATAGGTGGTGCCGCTCATATAGCCGGTGTTCAATTAAATACCATAAAAAATAATCCAGACGGAACATTTTGTTTAAATGAATTCGAATCTAAAATAAGAGGATCAGATTTCCATGAACCAATAACAAAATTATGTGTAATTGAAAACACTCATAATATGTGCGGTGGCAAAGTAACTTCATTCTAAAAATATCTAATTGATAATTTAAACAATTGCTATATTTCATTAATTCAATTTAGGTGATTCCGTTGGAATGGATAAGCAAACTTAATAAAATTTGTAAATCACATAACATTACCATGCACATGGACGGAGCTCGAGTGTTTAATGCCAGTGAAGCACTTGGTGTACCGGTCAGTACAGTTGTAAAGGATTTCGATTCTGTATGTTACTGTTTGAGCAAAGGACTCTCCGCTCCTGTCGGATCTGTTCTTTTGGGCAGTAGTGAATTCATAGACGAGTATATATACAATTATATAATTCTGTGTTTCGCCCTAACTATATTTTATTTAAATAAATTCAGAGCTCGTAGACTACGCAAGGCATTAGGCGGTGCCATGCGACAGGCTGGTATATTAGCAGCAGCCGGATTAGTCGCACTTGAAACGGTAATTCCTAAATTGAGCCAGGATCATAAGCGTATCTACCAAATTGCAGAAGCCATTGATAAATTAAAAAGTCCCAATATTAAAGTACATTTGGAGGGAGTTCAAACGAATATTTTATTAATTGAAATGGTTAAACCGGAAAAAATATCAGCCAGACATTTGCAGGAACAATTGGCCAGTGTAATGGAAGAAGAAATTGCCAAAGGAATTACATCATGTGACGAAAAAGGAATAATCGTTAAAATAAGTTCACGGGACTGGTCGTTCGCTAGAATCGTGATCTATCATCAAATAACGGACGAAGATGTTGATCTAATTATTAAAAAATTCAATTATGTAATTCCGTTATTAGATGGAAAATATGTTTAATTTTGCAACGAATTCAGCTTCCAATAAATTTTATATCAGATATCAGATTTCCGGAAAAATATATTCATTCAGTCGGTCGACAGACAAAACTCTTACGGTCAAACTTGGTCGTGAATTTTTCGATATGAACGTACGTCCGTATGTAAAAAAGTCGGTCGAAAAACACAGAGTTGATTATCTGATATAAATTTAAAATTGATTGAATCGGTCGAAAACACGGTCGTGAAAACCAGAATAATTATTCGGATAATTCGGATAAACCAGAATAATATTCAATTACATCTGATGTAGTTTTCTGATCCTGACCGCATAATCGGGCGAATTCTGTGGTCTTTCCCAATTTGATTCAATCCCATGTAAATTAACTCTATCTTAATGGCACTCTGGATCTCCTGCACACCAAATTCCATTGCCAAATTGCTAATTCAATGAAACGGTCGTTCGAAGTCTGCCGTACATAATTCCATGTCAGAGTCCATGTATGTGATAATCGTATGAATCAAATTCATTTGGAGATTGAGAGCGATTGAAAGCGACTCGAGTGAATTTGCATCCGATCCGATCGTGACCAAATGAGTGCAAGCATTCAAGTAGCTGTCGTTCATGCATCTCAGACGGGTGTACAGTATGGGTGAATTGTTCGACCAGATAGGATATACTTTAAATGAATATCTTCACGGACGTTTAAATAGTTGATTTGTTCCGAAATAGCGTAGCTTCTTTGTTATTGTTTTGATTTTGAATGGGAAAATTTCACAGCGTCTAACAAGTTAAACGCGAAGCAATTGTACCGCGTTTTATGAGTATTCTGCTCTTTTGTCCAATCCAGAATCGTTTTTGCCTTTTTGAGAATTTTGAATATTTAATATCCAGTCTTCCAGTTTTGGAAAAATGTTTCATTCAATAATTTTCTGCTTGAAATTGCAGCAAACGCGTTGAACGGCTAGCAATATGATACGAGGTGGATGAAAAAAATGCTTCGTTTCATTTATACCATTGAGAACAAACAAGAGGTAAAGGCATATANAATGGGAAAATTTCACAGCGTCTAACAAGTTAAACGCGAAGCAATTGTACCGCGTTTTATGAGTATTCTGCTCTTTTGTCCAATCCAGAATCGTTTTTGCCTTTTTGAGAATTTTGAATATTTAATATCCAGTCTTCCAGTTTTGGAAAAATGTTTCATTCAATAATTTTCTGCTTGAAATTGCAGCAAACGCGTTGAACGGCTAGCAATATGATACGAGGTGGATGAAAAAAATGCTTCGTTTCATTTATACCATTGAGAACAAACAAGAGGTAAAGGCATATAGCAAGTCGAATTATTATATTGCCTTTCTTTCAAATATTATTTTAATCAGATTTAAAAAATTTAATGAAAAATTTAATGATTAATATTTTCGAGAAATTCCCTGAAAAGAAAACATAAAAAAATCGTCAAATCTGTTGTTTTAATGCAATTCCAATTACTTGCTGCAATAGGGATTGCCGTAATTGAAAACTGAGTTTTTAGTGTGAGTGAACCCACAGAACCACAGAATAAATGTTGTAAAAAGAGGTCCTTAAAGAATGGCTGCGATTGGTGATAATGGGAATCACTTTTTCTACGAGGATATTGTATATCGGTTCGACCGCCGGGGTCGTGTGCACTTTGGGTTTGTAATGGAAAACAGTGATGATATGTCCAGTGACAGTGAGGATGAGCTTGATACGAAATTGGGTAAAGGCGAGGTCAGAGTATTCTGGCATCCCGAAAGTAAGGAGGAGGTCGTTAATCAGGCTACTGTGAGTATCAAATTTCCTTTGATTTAGGTTCTATTAGTGAAAAATGTTCTTATTTTAACATAGATTGGCCTCTTAGATCGCTCTTTGATGCCTTCTGATGTTGTCCGGCATATGATACCAGGAAAAGATACTCAGCGTGGGTATTGCCGTGATATCCATATGAAAGCAGATGTTTGTATTGCTGGCACTCATATGGTGATAAAAAATGTGCCCGTTGATCGATTTCGTCCGATAACTAATAGTCCATTGGATTCAATATATTGCCTTGATAATTGGGTTGGATGTGCTCGTACAGTTATTAATAAGCTTGTTTTAAAGTACAATTTTACAGAGTCATTTTACAGTTTTATACAGTTTTTAGTGTTTTTATTAATTGTTGTAGGACTACGTGCGGAGCCAAATTTGAATTAACTACCGATGCGGAATCGTCCCCTTTTGTTGATTTACATAGTAACATGAACGCATACGTAAAGGCAAAGGATTTTTATCCAAATCAGATATTGTATCTACATGGTTCTAACGGAAAACGCGACATTTTTAAGAATACCAAATGGCTAACTCCTGTACCTGATATGCGTGTTTTAAAAAAAATGAAAACAGTAATTTTGTTAAAATAATAATGAAAATATTACATTTACTTAAACATTTTGATTTTAGTTTACAGTTTTATCAGTAGAAGTTGAAGGTATTTGGATGAATTGGCAGTGCCAATGTCAATCAGTCCAAGCGGAACCAAATGATAGTATGCGTTCCCAGCCTTCGACTTATGTAACAGGTGAAGACTTATCACGACTGAAACGCCTGAATAAATTCGATTATTGTGCATTGCAAATCAATGATCGTAATTATCTTACAATATCAGAAGAAGATGAAATGATAAAACGACGTGATTGGATTAAATCACGAGGTATAAAAATGTAATTAACTAATCGTAATTATAAATCTTATAAATCATTTATTATTTTAGGATCTGAATTAAAATTAAATTCATCAATAAATGACATCAATACAAAGTCATTTAATAATGTTGAAAAAGAAACGCCCAAAGAGTTGAATGTTAATGATAAGAGAGTTACTAAAACCTTAATTCACAGTCAAAATTGTCTCTTTTTGCCTTCTCCCAACAATAAATCAATTGATATAAAATTAGGTATGAAAATAACAAACACTATAAAGGTTAGTCAAAATCAGGTTAGTGTAAAGCTGGACAAAAAAATGTATGGACCTAAAAAGAATTCAGCCAAAAATGATGATAGTGATTGGTTAACTGATGACGAGATAGAATGTGTAAGTGAGGATGAACCATCAAGTAACTCATTAACAGATAGTTTAACAACTGAATCATCACGTGCATCAACACCAACACCCCGATGTAGTCCAAAACGTTCGAATTTAATTAAAAAACTTAAATTTGATAAACACCGAAATCGCAATGCTCAAAAGGTTGTGGTAAAACCGGGTGATGAAGTGGTTACTGAAGTATTGCTGGTATTTAGCACTGCTACTGTTGTTTGGCAAGATGGCACAATTCAAGATAATATTCCGACAACGGATTTATTTCCAATTCATCATTTAGATGACCATGAATTTTTCCCTGGTGACTTTGTTTTAAAAAATAATGAGAAATCATTGTCATATACTGAATATGGGTCAATACAGAAAGTAGATCATCGAGCCAGAATAGCTTTAGTCAAATGGTTCAAATTGAATGTTGGAACAAATCCTACATTTATAGAAGAAACTGAAGTTAGCGTTTACGAACTGAAAGACAATCCAGATTATCAATTCAGACCTGGTATTATGGTTATTCGAATTGCAAATCATTCAAACGATGAATCAGTTTGCAGTGTGGGCCAAGTAATTGATAATCATATTGACGGTCGTGTATTTGTATGGTGGATTGATGATAATAAAAGTTTGTGTTGGCCTCAAGATTTATTTGATGTGGGGCGACATGACCGTGAAATGTTAGGAGATTTTGAAGATTCAGATGATTCATGGGAAACTGAAAGTGAAATTAGTGAAATGGGAGGTGTAGTTACTTCTCCAATTTCAATAAAATCAAGGATAACAAATAATCTTCATCGCGCTTGTACTGGTATATGGCGTTTAATCGAAATGTTCGAAGTCAACCCAAATCTTGAGAAATCACCGGTAATTTTCACATATTTATTACACATACTATATATTAATACATATTTTATATATCATTTACATAGATGATGCATGAGAATCTGTTGAATATGTACAAGAAGTGTAGATTTATAGATCGACTAATGAATACAAACTTTTTCCATGAAGATAAATTTATTGGTTTAATTGAAAAAATTCCAAAGAACCAACCAATTCAAATTGATGAATCATCGTCAACTCATAAAACAGTTGATCACATTGTAACCAGTTTCGAGAAAAATGCACCGGTTATTAGAAAAGTTGACAAATCAATTCCTGTTAACTATTCACAACCAAAGGATTTAACATTAATTCCCACCACTGAGAAGACAAACGATTTAATTAATACTATCATTTCAAATATAACAATTGCTTCGGAGAAAACATTCCATTTGAAAATACGTAACTCCAGTGCAGATGCAAGAGATTTGGGTACATTCATTTGCCATCAGAATGAGGGTTTTCTTGATGATTCCGGAATTGTATCAAAAAAAAAATATGTAACTGAATCTATTGGCGAAAGCAGTATAAGTAACAATGAGGAAAATGGAAGAAGTGATGTTAGATGTTTAAAAAGTAGTAATAATGATAGTCTGAATATTGTGGATGTGAATCAAAAGACTTCAATTGGAGATAATAGTGGGGACGTGTGTTTCAAACTATGCAGTTTGATTAGGGATCAGTTGCATAAAATATTGACTGAGTTACAAAATAATTCATTAATTGAAACAAAAGAAGTTTCTATAATGACATCGGAGGCAAATACCATAAATAATATTGATAATGTATCAGGAATAGCACCAATAGCGCAATTAGATGCAACTACTGAATTAACATTAGCAGAGGATGATGATTTACCTGTCAACGATGAATGTTGCGCTGATACTATTTCAAAATCATTACCTTCAGATTCATTTAAAATGTACGAAACTGCTCCTACTAGTCATCATTTTTATGCTCACCCTTTTAGTGTTCAAATTAATTCTCGTTTCATCAATGCAGTAAATAAAGAACATAAACTTTTATCATCATCTCTACCTGATGGTGTATGGGTACGAACTTTTGAAGATCGACTAGATTTATTGAGCGTAATGATTGCTGGTCCATCTAATACGCCATATGAAGATGGTTTGTTTTTGTTTGAACTAAAATTGGATAAGAATTATCCGATGAGTCCTCCCACTTGTCATTATATCAGTTATTGTACTGATAGGTTAAATCCTAATTTATATGAAGATGGTAAAGTATGTATATCACTACTGGGAACTTGGACAGGAAAAGGTACCGAAACCTGGTGTCCAACCAGTACTCTGTTACAAGTAATTGTGTCAATTCAAGGATTGATTTTAGTTCAAGAACCATATTTTAACGAAGCTGGATATGAGAAACAAATCGGTAATGAAGTGTGATATTCTTATTCAACAATTTCTATAACTTATTATTTTGATAGGTACTCAACACGGTAATGAAAATGCTCAAATGTACAATGAAATGGTGGTGATCAAAATTGTGCAATCGATGAAAATTTTAATTGAAAATCCACCGGAATTATTTAAATTTGAAATTCTGGAACATTTTAAGGCGAATGGTCGTAAAATGTACAACAGAATAAAATCGTATAAGGAATTTAGTGAACAGTTTTACGCTGAAGATAAAAAAAATATGATTAACAAGGAATCCATATTTATACATAATTCCGGTAAGCTCATATTTTATGCAAATTAATTGATTTCAAAAACATTATTTTATTTATAGGAACCGAATTACCAAATTATCCTTTATTGCCTGGAAGTCGCGGGTTTTGTTTATCATTATCTGAATTGTTAGAAGCATTTGATATCATATTAAAAACACGTATAAACGTTTGAAATAATTTAAAATTGTTTGAATAGTCTTCAATGGATCAGATACTATCTTATTTTTCAAATGTAATCGTTTGATTCTGAATTAAATTGTCGTACGACACCATTTCTTTCTTTATAATTAATTATACATTTAATAAAAATCGAATATCTTTTGTTGAATTTATACGCTAACGATAATATAAAATTATTTTCAAAAATCAGTTGTACGAAACGGTTTTTGATATATAACTGTGATTTAAGTTTAATAATGTTGATTATTCTGTATGTTCAACAACAGTGAAATAAAGTTGAATTTAAACAAAATTTAAATTATCTGGAATAATTTTTTTCATTTATTAGCATATAATTATTAGACAATGAAAGATAAAATACCAAAACATCTATTAATTAGTTTGTGGTTTGAAAACTTACAAAATGCACTTATTATAGACGATGTAATATTTCAATTCCTTTTATTATCATATGCAAATGGTGGGAATGCTTCGCCTTCACCACCTGATTCTTCGGAACCATCAGTTTCAAATGTATTATCCGGAATATCGTACAAGCGTATCATAGGCTTATTAGGATCCTTCATTATTAAATATTTGCCATCGTTTTGTTTCATACATAAATCAATAATGCATCGAAGAATACCCCACGCATTGTCCATACTTAAATTGATCTGAGTTGCGAATTCATGTGGTTTAAATTGTTGCGTACCCAAGATAACATGTCGTGAAGAGTCACGAATATGAGCCCTAGATACATAACCGAATTTAAGATTATCAGAACCGGCGAGAAGTGCTTGCACTGTCCACTTAGCTAATTTACAAGCATTATTTCTCAATTCATTTGCCAAGACAGCGCCACGTTGAGTATCCAATTTTTGACGCCATTCGACTCCGTTGGCCAGTTTCGAATCCCATTCGTTCAATGCTTTCACGCTCAAAAATTGTGTCTCTCCGCCAGGTGTTTGGAGAACAGCATCATGTTCACAACGCGCCACTAATACAATTCCATTATTTAAATCCCATTTTCTGTATCTATAAGCTACGCTAGCCACTTCACCTTCTTCATCGTCTATTACAAATGGATTGGGTTCTTCAAATTTATACTTGGTCTCATTATTACCACTCTTTAAAACTTGTTGACTGAAATTGTGATTTATAAATGTGGCTTCTATAGCCAAATTACGTGGTGAATTAAGAGAATTTCCATCATCTTGCGGTGGTTCTACCGATGTTTCATTCACTGTTAATAAATCAAATTCAGTATTATCTCGTTTGTCCATAAACAATTTGTCCCCAATTTTTTCAATAACAATATCCCATGAATAATTTGATCGGGTGCAACACATAATTGATGCTAGAATAGCATCAGTTGCAAATACATTTCCTGCAGTCTTCGACAACTTACGAATGATCGGATCATCTGTCGTTGTAACTGTGTGAAAGATTCGATCAACACGTTGTAGTGGCTTTTCATTCTTCACATTAACACGATCATATGCTTTGTCATAATACTCTAATGTACCACACGTAAGAATATCTTCTCCTTCCTTGACATTGGGTAATGACAATTTTGCCAAACGTGGAAAGTCCATTTCCTCAATAGTTACCCAATCAGGACGAACAGTAACTGAAGCATCACGGATCTTAGGTGGTGCACCACGGGACCCCCATTTTCTACCTTGTCCTCTGCGTTGGTCTCTAACCTTCGTGCTCTTGCCAAATGGTTGCATACCAGTTGATTGCAAGCCACCCCGTGACCCACGTCCACGGCCACGTAAATTGGAGCGGAAACGCCCTCTTTGATATGGAGGCTTTTGCACACGAGCAGTGTCAACCAGATGAAAGGTGGTCTCGTCTTCCTCATGGTAATAAGCATATTGGCTACCAGCACCAAACTGAGACGTGTACTTATCTAAAAAAAATCAATTATCGATTGTTAACCTCAAATTTACACTTATTTAAAAGGAATTAATGGACAGCCGTTGCCTTTACTTGAAAACTTCTTATCCACTTGAGTTGAACCCGTCCAGTCACTTATCTTTCCCAAACGATCACTCTTGCTAAACGGCTGATATGGCATTTCATTAAATGACCCGGCACCTTCGAGAGGACCCCATCCATCTTCGTTGTATTGCAGTTTAGGCATTTCAAACCTAGCCAGCGGGGCTGTACTTGTTTCACTCATTCTAACCTTGATAGTAATTAAAACTATTTCCAAATATTTATTTATTAAATTTTCCAAATGCTCTATTCGCAAAATATTTTCCGACACGTTTTTATTTTGACGGCTAACCGATACAAAGCAAAGATGGCCGACTCAAATTGTAGAGGTCCAATACTTCGATGAAAATTTTTTGAAATTCAAAAATGGTGTAATTGAAAAATTTGTTTTCAACTATTATAAGCTGTCTTACACGACTTTTGAAGAAATATGAGATTCTCATATAAGAGTTTCTAGAAACAAACGATAGCAAGCAATGAATCTAAAACCGGTCGAAGAAATTGAAATTTCATAGTGCGATACAAAAGAGTATATGGTCCATGTATTTCAGTGTCTAGTTACGTCGTACCTGTAGTACAAAGATATGAAGAGCGAAACAGTACTATCTCTGTATAGGAGACTCTCTGTATGTAAGAGGTTTCTGCAATTCATTCATTTAATCGATTCAATACACCCCTTGGAGAAATGAAGGCACTCATGTGAAATATTTATTTCAGTAGACTTGTTACATGGTTTTCATAGGCGAACAGGCAAAATCGGTGTGAACCCGTAGATGTTCGTAGGATTCTATGTTAATTTCTTCCAACACTCGTCGCTATAGTTATACTTAATCAAAGGACGTCCTTATTAAATAGCAAATTGTTTTGGTATTTTGGTGGCGGTCAATACGAAGGAAAGTGATACAACTTTGGTACAAATATCCATAATAGGTTTGCATATCCGTGTATTGAATTATTACTACTGAGTCGTTTTCATTGCAACAGTGTTGAGAAAACGCCAGTACTGTACACAATTCTGGTTCTAATTACCGAAGATGGGCATGGATGTGAAAAATTCATACTGTATGAATATTGAAATGGGCTTCATCATTAAATCAATGCATATTAAAATAATCAGTCAAAAGCGTATACATTGTGACTGATTAGTTTGAACAGATATGACATTCTGATTATGACAATCCGCTTCCATATAAAAATTGTTATGAACCGAAGTTGACGCCAAAAATTATTTTTACACAAACACAACCACAAAAAATAAATAACTTTTTGTAACCAAAATAAAGCAAGAAAAATACATTAGAAAAAGAAGTGTTCGTTAATGCAGTTGTTGTTAATGCGGCTAAGTGAATTTAAACACTTTTGCAATTAGACAATACAACAAGTAATTGATATTCATTACATTTACACCGGGTGTAAAACGATTGCGTTTTTAGGGCACTAGACTGTTCGGAAAAGGCTGCAGTTTGTTCCAAGCCATCAAGTACACCATAAATATGGTATCAACACCGGAATTGAGTAATCCAACGCCTCCGTCTGAAATCCATGTTGGCGAGGTATATGTGATTCAGCGACCAGATGGGACACTCCGTAAGTGATTAGAACTCCTTGTAGTGCGTTAACGAAAAGTGCCGCATTGTGAGAATGCATACTCACAATACATAATATTTATCTTTTAGATCATGCCCAAGTTATACAAACACGAACAAACGAGCTGAATGACGAAGAAGAATATTACGTTCATTATGCCGGATTAAATCGTCGCCTTGACCAATGGATAGAAAAGAGTCGAATTGTTGGCAATGATAAGGATCTGGGGGTACTAGAGCAAAATAGTACTGCCGTCAAATTAGAGGACGAAATTAAATTAGATACGTCCAATGTAGAGAACAGTGAGAGAAAAATCACGAGAAATCAAAAACGTCGTCATGATGAAATTAATCATGTTCAAAAAACGTATGCTGAAATGGATCCAACTACTGCTGCTCTTGAAAAGGAACATGAAGCGATTACCAAAGTCAAATACATTGATAAATTACGCATTGGTAAATTCGAGATTGATACGTGGTATTATTCACCATATCCGGAGGAATATAGAAAAGTAAATACGTTATATGTTTGTGAATTTTGTTTGAAATATATGAAATTTGCAAAAACATTCCGATATCATCAGGTAATTTAATTTCGACCTTTTATATTAATGATTTAGCATAACATTTTTATATTATCATGTTATATATATATATATATATGTCATTTTAGACGGATTGTGCTCAACGTACTCCACCAGGTAGTGAGATTTATCGAAAGGGCACGATATCCATATACGAAATCGATGGTAGAGACCATAAGATATATTGTCAAACATTATGTCTGATGGCAAAACTGTTTCTAGATCATAAAACGTTATATTATGATGTAGAGCCTTTCTTTTTCTATGTTCTATGTGAAATTGATAAAAAGGGTGCTCACATTGTTGGATATTTTTCTAAAGAAAAGGAATCACCTGACGGTAACAATGTTGCTTGTATATTAATTTTGCCACCTTATCAACGGAAGGGGTATGGAAAACTATTGATTGCATTTAGTTATGAGTTATCGAAGCGGGAAGGTGTTGTCGGCAGCCCAGAAAAACCACTCTCAGATTTGGGAAAATTAAGTTATCGCAGCTATTGGGCCTATACGTTACTTCAGCTAATGCGTGAAAGTAAAACCGTTACCCAATCCGTAAAAGAGTTAAGTGAATCCAGTGGAATAACCCAAGAGGATATTATTAATACTTTGCAATCAATGAAAATGGTAAAGTATTGGAAGGGACAACATGTGGTTTGTGTAACACCAAAAACTATAAATGAACATTTACAACAGCCGCAGTTTAAACGACCGAAACTAATGGTAGATATATCCTGTCTTCGGTGGAATGTTCCGAAACGGATATTTAAAAACAACAAGAAAATATAGATTTAAAGAATATGATATACCCAACCATAATGGTATTGGTTTTTTAGATTATAATTTATTCAGAGTAAGGGATGTACAAAACAAAACATTGTTCAGAAGACAAATAAAATCTGTGTCAATCGATTTGAAGCAATTTCCTTAATATAGGAATTATTCTTTTTTTCGGTTTGTTTTAAAAGGAATCTTTAGCGCTATTTGTTTGCGTTCAATACATTAGTTGCATTGAATCAGTTATAACCAATTTAAAAAATTACTCCAGATTGATAATTTCTGATTGCAAAGAATTATTAAATGTTAAAATACTTATTTAATTGCATAAATTGTGGAAATTGGGTTTTATTGAAATGCAGCATTTATGGGCTATTTCCGGTATTAAATCGGACCGTTTGGTACAACGCTTTGAAATTGTTGCCGTTCATGCATCTCATAAGGGAATATAATTTAGGCTGGATGCATACCTTTAGCTTTCGAGCCGATCACAATACGACTTTCTAATTATCAGAATCTTCAACCTCCGAAGCTTCCCACACGCCAAAACGCTAGAGCATAATACTTCTGTACTACGGAATACCGTCATCGAATCAAACCATTTGAATCGTCGGTGAAGTAATACGCGAAGAAGTAGTTTAACTAGTTACGAATTCTGATGTCTCGACATTTTGCTCCAATCCCATGTAAATTATCTCTGTCTCAGTGGCACTCTGGCTCTCCTACACACCAGATTCCATCGCCAAATTGCAAAATATTGAAATGGTCGTTCCAAGTCTGGCGTACATATTCACACGACAGAGTCCACGTATGTGATTTTCGTATGAATCAATTTCATTTCGAGATTGGGAGCGGTTGAAAGCGACTCGAATGAATTTGTATTTGATCCGATCGGGTTCAAATGAGTGCAAGCATTCAAATAGTTGCCGTTTCTTGCATCTCATAAACCCGGTTTACATATTAGGACGATTGAATTCACATTTCAAGAAACGGCCTTTCGAAAATGCATTTTAATTATCAAAAACAGTCGCAATCTTCTTCGACGTTGAATTCATATAAATTGGCGATGCGTTCTCAATGCGTTTTCATTTTGTTTACAAATTGTAAGAAAATAATGTGGGAATAGGAATAGTGAGGATAATGTAGGAATAATGTTTACTATTCCTGGAATAGTGTTTACTAAATACCAGGATACGATCATAGACGTCACTTAAGAATCCTGTAACCAACGGGTTTTCCTCCAACATGTTACACAATATTTATACCATTGAGAACAAATGAGAAGTAAATGCATATAGCATGTCGAATTAATATATTGCCTTTTTCTAATAGAATAATAAAATAATATAATACGGTACTACGGTATACCGTCGTCGATCAAATAATAAACAATGACAAATTTTCAGAAAAAATTTATGTGTTTCGTTTTCGTATAAAAATCGAATTAAGTGATTTAATGTGAATAAATTTCCGGAATTTATAGTCCGATTATATAAATTAAGCTGTGCTTCACTAAAATATGTTTAAATATATCAATTAGACAGGAATATAGAACGAATAGTGTTGTTATACAAAAATATGCAGGTAGGTTCGTTCATTTACGTTTGTACCCATATTTTAGTGTTTGCCTCATTTTTCGATATGCCTGGAAGACCAATTTACGTGGATCAATCCTTAAAATGTTATTGATGATTATTTAATTAAAACGATTAACTGAATTTAACATTTAATATAAAAAAATTCATGGAATTTTAGCAGCAAGCTGATGACCCGCCATACTTGTCTGCTGGGACAGAAGTAAGCGCAAAATATAAGGGAGCATTTTGTGAAGCCAAAATTAGTAAAGTCGTGCGCAATATAAAATGCCGGGTTGCCTATAAATCAGGATTAGGAATCAGCTCCGGAATTGTCTCTGATGATCAAATTAAAAATGGACAGTTCCGTGTTGGTGCTACAGTTGAAATAAAACTCCCAGACCGTCGAGATCTTGTGGAGGCAACAATTACTAAAATTCAAGACAGCTCTTTGTATACAGTAGTATTTGATGACGGCGATATTACAACGTTACGGCGTAGTGCATTATGTCTCAAGAGTGGACGTCATTTCAATGAAAGTGAAACGCTGGATCAACTACCATTAACACATCCAGAACACTTTGGTAATCCAGTTATAGGTGGACGTGGAAGGGGAAGAAGGTAATAATTGTTTACAAATCATTCATCTATATAATATGTTCTTGTAAGTTTAATGTTTTGTGCCTTCAATGTCGTTTAGGTCTCAACAAATGCAAGATGATTCATGCGATGAAGATGAGGAAGAGGATATTATGAAAGCGAGTGTCATCGAAAAAGAAGAAAATATTGGCAAAGTAATTTGTGTTGAATTAACTGAGACAAAAAAGAAAGGACCAAAAGAAAATTGGTTTCCGGCATTAGTTGTTGACCCAAAGGCTCAAGATAACGCGAGAATACGAGTGAAAGATGAATATCTTGTACGTTCCTTCAAAGATGGACGCTATTATACAGTTCCCAAAAAGGAAGCAAATGAATTTACTCGCGATATCGTAAATAAACAAGATACACGTCCAGCCGTATTGGCTGCCTTAGAGTATTTGAATAATGACAAGTTGCCACCGCACTGGGAAAGAGACGCACTCTTCGGGTCATCTTACAGTATGCCAGATTACGATGATGATTATGTGTCAGAATCGTCAGACGAGGAGCCTCCAGAAGAACAAGATCACTTTCTGGCAAAATTAATCAAATTCATGGATGATAGAGGTACTCCATTAAATAAAGGACCATCTATTACAAATAAAGAAGTAGATTTGTATCGTTTATTTCGGCAAGTCAAAAAATTAGGTGGGTTTAATCGAGTGTCTAAGAAACAATGGAAGCATATTGCTGGAAAATTGGGTTACACACCGACATCACCAAGTATAATAAACCTTGTTAAGCAGGCTTACAAAAAATTTCTTCATGCGTTCGAAGATTTTGATAGGAAGTTGGGCTGTACTATGGTTTCAAATCCTCGATCTAATCGTAGCAAGGGTCGAAGTTTAGTAAGAGCCAATTCGGTTGCTTCGCCTAAACCCGATAAAGACAAAGAATTGAAATCATCGTCATCGATAACTGCTGAAGAATCTGAGAGCACAAGCGAATCGAGTAACGAGCCTTTGAAACCCATAACAAAACGAAAACTGTCAACTAATAGTAATAAAGTAGTAGAAGAGAAGGGTAATTCTAGTTCCTCAGTGAATGAATTACATACTTCAAATTGTGTTAATGAAAAACCCAAATCAAATAAGAATGTATCTAAGGAACGTATTATATCTCCGGACAATTCGGCTGCCAGTGGCAATGTCCCATCAACATCTAATTCTAATACAAATAAAACCAAGGCAGCAACTAAAAAAGCTCCAATCCAATCAGAGGACTTAAAACCTAAAGTTGGAAAAAAAATTAAAAAGGAATCTGAAATACCGAAAAATGATGATACAAATGATTCTTGTAAATCAAATCCTAACGCAAGAATTGATGAATTTATAATTGACGTCGGTGACAAATTATCTGTTTTATATCATGAACCAAAAGTCCGTTATACGGCAAAAGTATTAGAGATATCAAATCAACAAGGATCTCCTCTATACCTGGTACACTATACCGGATGGAATACTAGATATGATGAGTGGGTTCCGAAAGATCGAATCGCAGAAAATATTACCAAAGGGAAGGAAAATCCTTTGAAAATTAGTTCAAAGAGCGATTTAAAATCGACACTTAACGAAAAAGGATTGGCACCCACTGCTACCGGATCTAAAATAACTTCAAAACGCGGTCGAGGTGGTTCACGTAGTGAATCTCTTCCACCCCGTTCAACTACTCCATCATCAGTAGCATCAAACTCAAGTCGAACAAAATCACCTGCAACTTCTACGCAAAGACGTATTACTAGAGGACCACCTACAACTCGTTTGCGACGCACTTCAAATAATACTGATATTTCGTCATTACAAACTGATACAGATACTGATTCAGATGAACCTGTGCTGAAACGAACAACAAATAGATCATCAATTAGCAATAAATCTAGTGGTATAGCATCGAATATTTCACCTAGTAATATGTCGGTAATTACTGAAAATACATCAAAATTAAAGGACTTTGAATCAAAGATGAACAAAGATGCAACAGATAATAATGACGAAAATGAAAGCGAGAAAATAAAGGATAAGAAAACGTATGGGTTTAATACCAAAGTGAATGACTTAAAAAAAGAAGCTAAATTATCTAACGAACTTTCATCTGAAACAGATTCGTTTGGCGACGATGATTCTCAATTTTCTGATCGTACTACTACCCTAGAAAATATCTCGAACAAAATGCAAATGAAAGAATTTGAAAAAACTGGGACAGATTCTGATGCAATATTAAACAGGTCTTGTGAGAAACTTTTGATGGAAGAACCAATAAATCAGTTAGAGAAGATTATTAAGGACACTTTGGAAAAGCCTCAGAAAGCAGTTGAAAACTATATCACAAATACGATTGATCAAGACTTTCGAGCAAGTTCAATTTGCCCAACAGTAAAGACAAATATTCCAGACAATATTATTTCTGCTAAGTCTAATTTATCAAATGAAAAATCCGTTATCGTATCAAAACCATCAGCAAATAATAAAACTTTAGGAAGAACTGACAAGAAACTTTGGGTAACTGAATCTCAAAGTACTATTAAATCAGTTTTTAGTGGATCCAAATTGTCAAATGTAAGATTATCTACTACTAGTGCTAAAGATCTAAAATCTGAACCAAGTGATGTATATGAGTTTAAGGAGCCTGAACCTTTTGAGTTTGAAGTGGTGCAAAGTGGTAAAAAGTCACAAACTATTTCAATTGAAGCCGAGAAGAAAGTGAAAGGAAAAAAATCATTAGCTTCTGCCTCTGCAGCTGATTCTAAACCATTAGTAAAGAGAACGAAGAGATCACCAGTAAAAAGTATTGAAAAGGATAAAGATATCGATAAACCCTTAAAACAATTGAAAATGGAATTAACTGCCGAAAATGAAAAGAAAATGAATTTCGCTAATGCCTCCGGTACAACTACATTATTTGTAACACATGATCATAACTTGGATGTGTTAAGACAATCTTCAAATCTTGTGGCAAGTGGCCAAAATTCTGATAATTTGCTTATGAATGAATTGGCTTCATTAAAATCGACAGTTGAATCAAAGATAATTCCTCATAATCCCCCCACAAAGGTGCCATTACATCCACCTGCGACATGTACTGAAACAACAACATCAACCACAGATACATCAAAAATTTTTGATATGAAATCGCCTTCCGACGAGGAAGGTAAAGAAGTAATCCGAAAACAGTTTGAAGCAATTAAACAAATTTTACATCCTGATATCGAATTTGATGATGTACTAGATAAACCTAAAAGTGATAAACCATCAATTGCAGATAAAGTATTGAAGGCATTAACGCAGCAACAACAAATGCAAAGTACTCCAAGTACACCAGAAAAGGAATTAATGGATTCTCCAAGTCATTCAAAAACGGGTGATCGTGAAACTGTCGGTGATTTGAATTTATGTAAAATAACTACAGTGGTTCCACCAAAAATTGATCTAATTGAGAATACTTCTATAGTTTCCGATAGGAAAGTCGATATTCTTGAACTATTGGCTCCTAAAAATAATGTATTAAATGAAACAATTCAGAAATTGGAATCGGTTATTCAAAAAACATCAATCGAGGATCGTGTGAATGATAGATATCCACAAGAAGATTCATCGGATAGCACTGATTTGGAAGGTAGGTTAGTTATAGAAGATGAATCGCAAGGATCTGAAATAATGCATGAAAATGCGACAAATAAACCTCTTATCTTAAATATGCAAGATAATGATGATAACAATGAAGAGAATATCCCATCGAAATTGGAAAAGGTGGTAGATCAAAACTTCAAACCAATTCACTGCATAAGTAATACATTGAAATCAGAAAAAAAAGAAACTATTGTATTAACAAAGAATTTGAAAAAAATTGAACAATCTGCAGAAAGTGCTCATAATGAATCGATATCGATGCTATTGTGTAGTGAAACAATTCCTTGCAGTCCAACATCGGTAACGTTGCATGAATCTAGCGATTTAAAGAAAGAAAGGGTTACGGACCAGTCTTCATTCGCTAGTCCTAATCCAATGATTTCTGATTCAAAAACGCTGCCGATAGATCTAGAAGTTACGGATTTAATTCCACAACATAGGATCGGTATCGCTGAGAATAGTTGTCACAATCAAGTATCATTATTAAGAGAAAAGTGTGAAACTGATACACCGATTAGTTCACCACGGGATTCAATAAGTCAGGACGATAGTAGTGAGGATCTTAAGAAACAAGGTATTTATTTTTTTTGCAATTAACAAAGTTTGATTTTTATAATTTGGTGTAAATTATAAATTATGTAGAACAAGATGCAGACGGATCGGCTAAAAAAAGGCGCAGACCAAGAAAATTAGATATTGAAAATGAATCAAGTAAAAGACGTCGAGGAGCTCCTATCCAACAAAATCAAAAAAAATCGACATTTGGAACTGATAGTGAAGATAATTCTGATGTAACAGGGGGCTTAAGATTAAACAGGCCACAAAGACCATGTCAATATAATTTCCTTGTTCAGCTGGGTTTGTAGACACTTAGTATAAAGTTGTATTGTAGTTTATCAAATAATTAATAAAACCAATAATTTTTAGATCCAGCAATGAATAGTAATCAAAGAATTATGCTTCTGAAAAAGAAAATCCAAGAACTGCGTAAGACTTATAATATGATTAAAACAGAATTGGCAAGTGTCGATCGCCGAAGAAAGAAATTACGTCGAAGGGAACGCGAGAATAAGAAGAACCAACAAAAAGTTCAAAGCACTTCAATTTAACTTAAGTCTAATATATTTGTAAATTTACTCAATTCACTAGTTTCAAACTATAAATGGATTAACCATTTAATTGAATTGTAATTTATTTATAAGATAAATAAGCTTTCAAATGGCGAAATATAAAATCATTAAATCATAGATAAACTTGAAATTTAATAATTATTTTCGATTTCATTAAAAAAATTATAATTGCAGTATTATTTCATAGGTCATGATTGAACTCTGATTTAATACTATTATCATGCTTTACAGCATCAAACTGACGAAAAACATTATGGAACGTTGTAATCGTCTATTATTCACTGACCATACATGACAAAATATTTTATTAATTTACATAAAATTAATGAAATTTTCAAATATTATAACTGGATGCATTAATACATCCAGAACGTATACAATTTTATATGGTCATTCTTATCGCAAAATATACAAATGTTGATATGTTAATCTATTTGTAATTAATACATGCATGTAGATGCTGGGTAAAGCATAATCAATTTGACTTATATATATAAAGATGATTTTCCAAATTAAAATTCAGTTTGAATTGGAAGCTATAATAAGCAACTGCATAACAGATTAATAATTATACTTAAAACTACAATCGTTTCTATTTTATAACAGCTATAATAGTGACTATAATTAGAGATTTATAAAATGCGTTTAGGAGATACAGTTCCAAATTTTAAAGCAAATACCACAAATGGTCCAATTGAATTTTATAATTGGCTTGGAAACTCGTAAGAATATTATTTTAAATTCGTAGTCTAATTCAACTAGTGACTTAACAAATTTTTCTACATAGATGGTGTCTATTATTCTCTCATCCAGCCGATTTTACACCGGTTTGTACCACTGAATTGGGACGTATAGCGGTTCATCAGCCTCATTTCGCAAAGAGGAATGTTAAAATTTTGGCACATTCAGTAGATGACCTTAAGAGCCACTCTGACTGGGTCAATGTATGATTATTTTTTCCATTATATTTTTAGGGAAGATTGTTATACTATTGTATTCAATACCTCAATTACTTTATAGGACATAAAATCTTATTGCCTAGATATTCCCGGAGATTTTCCATACCCCATAATAGCGGATCCAAAACGTGAATTAGCCGTCACTTTCGGAATGATCGATGAAACAAAAAAGGATGATCCCAAAATCGCTCAAACAGTTCGAGCACTATACATTATCAGCCCAGATCATAAGCTTCGTTTATCTATGTTTTACCCAGCATCTACTGGACGCAACGTTGAGTAAGTTTCTCAACAATCGGTTCATATAAAACGCTTAACTAATATTTGACATTGCAGTGAAATTCTACGAGTAATTGATTCCCTTCAATTGGTTGATCGGGTTCCATACGTTGCCACACCGGCTAATTGGACTGTAAGTGAAGCAAATATTTTTATATAATAGAGAATGTATTCTATAAGTTTTATTTTAGCCTGGTACCAAAGTAATGGTTTTACCTCATGTTACTGAAGAAGAGGTCAAAAAACTATTCCCAAAGGGTGTTGATTATGTAACAATGCCATCTGGACAAAATTATGTTCGTACTACCACCAATTATTAGTGGTTTCAACGACTGTTAACAAGTAGTATCAGAGATAATTTTGGTTCAATTATTATTAATTCAAAGATACAACATAAATATATTTGAACTTTTTTTCTTATTGTCTTTCGTATGATAATAAATACAGAGTTTTTTGAATAAAGATTAATAAAAAATAGTAAAGTTGTCTTAAAAATGTGATGTCCTTATATAGATAATGATTTCCTTACTCCTTTAATATATACATAAACTTTAGTATTATTCGCGAAATATTAATTGAATTCCCCAGTTGCTAAAATTAAATTTCATATTAAATAAATTTCCCCATTTGGCAGTCGCTATCAAGTGAAAGATTGGAGATTCATTTCAATTGTTGAAAACATTCAATGGTATCATGATTTGAAAAATTTTCTAACTGCTGTAAGTTATCCCACCATAGCTTTAAACGATGTTGTAAAATTAAATGGAACCATGGTGTTAATGGTGCTCCCATGTTCGGTATGCTAAAAGATTGATTGAAATCAATATTTATCATGACTACTAAAATTGAACCATACTAACTTATCAATGTGTTTACGGGGAATATATCTGACCTCGCTCACTTCATTTGGGTTTGGATTTAAATCAAATTCATTTTGCATGAATAAAATATAATCAATTTCATGTTCACCCCATATACCATCACCAACATCTTTATAGTGTATTCGTGTTAGATATTGAAAATCTTCGGGTTTTACCTGTATAAAATATTTTTAATTTCAAGAACCATAAGATTGCATAAAAAGTTTTTGCCTGATATAATAATTATATTATTGAATCATGGTACCTGTTCAAATGGAATTCCTAATTCAAAATTTATACGTCGTTGTGCTGCCCGTCTGATGCCCATTTGATTGTACTCTTCCTGCTCACCAATTATATCATGTAGAGGATGACTACAGCACGCATTTGTGTAGCAATCAGGGAAAGTTATCTTTATTAAAAACAAATAAGAAAATTCCGATGTAGATCGTTAATACAAATTTCTAAATCAAAATACATATATGTAACTGTTTAACAAGCAAAAAAGAAAGTTTCAAAAATTCTTCAAAATTTCAACGATTATTGTCTAGACAAAATTTAAGTGATTTCAGTATGGAAGTACTGAACTTGAAATTACCTTTTGTGGAGTTCGTCTTTGCAACAACATCTCTCCTTTCTTATTGAACAGAAAAACACTAAATGCACGATGTAATCGAATTTCACCTCCGGGCAATACTTGATGACAATCTCGTTTAGATACTGATCCGAGATTTTTATCCTTTTCATCAACAAGTATGCAATTTTCTTCCATGGCTAACTCTTGTAGTTGTTTAGCGTCCGCTGCTTGTGTTGCCAAAGATGACAATGGATTTCGTGGAATTGGATTAATTGAGTATTTTAACAATTTACTAATATTCCGTATCATTTTGGCACT
Source organism: Coboldia fuscipes (assembly GCA_001014335.1). Taxonomy (NCBI): domain Eukaryota; kingdom Metazoa; phylum Arthropoda; class Insecta; order Diptera; family Scatopsidae; genus Coboldia; species Coboldia fuscipes. The sequence continues at coordinate 217,991 of JXOR01000354.1, forward strand.
TAATGAGATAATCTACTGTAGCAGAAATTGTGATATTTAATATGAACAACAATACCGACTAGACTTCAAAATTGGAATAATGGGAAACTAATAGCTCTGCTTTGTAGATACCATAAACCACTTAAATATACAACGAATTAGATACGAGTTCGTATTTTAGTCTCTAGATCTCAGTTTTGATATGCAAATGCTTTTTTGTTTAAATCCTAGGCGTGGATATGTGAAAAAAGTGGCGTATTGTTTAAAATAATATAATAAATATATTGTTAAGTTTAAATAGGTTCTGAATAATTTTTATTATCCGTGTCATCAGGAATATCGTCGTACCAATGTCGTGAATAATTTGGGTCACAAATTCAGAATTATTTAAAACACGATAAGTTGCGCACATATAATATTAATAAACAAACATTTCAAGAACCTAAACTCCGTTTATTGATATAAATTTTAAAAAACTATTATTTGTCTATATCCACGACGTATGTTTGGACATTAAATTTAAAAATTCCCTTTTATTATGTCTTTTATGTTTTGATCCAAATATTCGCATTCCGATGGAAATGAGACTGTCAAAAGTGAAGAGCGAATGTCATTTATTTTGCCTCATCTTTTATAATTTGAAAACATCATAAAATTTACATTCCATATATTGTGAAAGGTCTTATATGCCACCACCTTCCAGTTTAAATACGCCTGATTAAAATTCTGGTATTCACCAAATACGATCTTTCGCAATTACATTCAGATATAATTTTTATTTGTTGATTATTGAATAATGGAATAGTTTGTTGAAAATTTTTTATTGATTCCGTGATACGTAAAGAGCTGATTATTTGAGAATTGCCGTCACACTCTTTGCCCAGTTTACGAGTTTCACGAAAATCGATTGCAAACAGAAATAATGGTATGTATAATTAAAAAGGTTTCGTTTTTCGTTAAGACTATTATTTGAACAGTACATTTCATTTTAGATAAGATTTATTTTAATCCAAAATCGTGCTGGCAAAACACGATTAGCTAAATGGTACATGAATTTCGATGATGACGAGAAACAAAAATTAATTGAAGAGGTACATGCCGTAGTCACTGTTCGAGATGCGAAGCACACTAATTTCGTTGAGGTACATTTCCACTAATACCAATTCTATTGTAACACTCTGTTTACTTTAATATGATAATTTTTAGTTCCGAAACTTTAAGATCGTTTATCGGCGATATGCTGGCTTGTATTTCTGCATTTGCGTGGATGTAAATGATAATAATTTATGTTATCTTGAAGCTATTCATAATTTTGTGGAAGTGCTAAATGAGTACTTCCACAATGTATGTGAATTAGATTTGGTATTTAACTTCTATAAAGTGTATACCGTAGTCGATGAAATGTTTTTGGCTGGTGAAATCAGAGAAACATCGCAGACCAAAGTATTAAAACAATTACTGACGCTTAATTCATTGGAATAATTTTGCAGGTATAAAGTTATAAACAATTCGCAGTAATACTCTACATTCAATGATTTTGTCATATTCAATCTTAAATCTCGTTATTGAATTTATACATATTTTGATTTATTTATCCTTTAATATGCAATATAATATACATTTATTAGTGGTAATTAATTAAATTACTGCTTATTATAACAATATCTATGTATTATGTAAGTATAATAAAACTATGTAAATTGAGAATTTTGTGTGTTTAAAATTATGGTGTGTGCGCTCCGATCTCCTTTAATTCAGTTGATTTATTAGTGTCCGCATTATTAGTTATCTGGGATTTCGATTTTGTTTTTATTACTTCTTCTAATTTTGTCATATCTCGCGGAGAATTATGAAGTAACTAAAATTTGAATGTTATTAGTGTATATTCTTTTAATTAATTACCAAAATCGGTACTAGTTGAACGTATTTGGCCAGTTCATCAGTTGTATCAATTTGTTGTGATTTATCCGTCTTAGTTTCTTCAGCTAATTGCACCGGCAAATTAGATAAAGATTTACTATCACTGCATTTCTTATTGACAGTCCTTGATGAAGATACATTTTCATTGCTACAATCTATTACATCTAAAGCCTTTTGCCATTGTGATTCCATTATTTTATGAAGTTTTTCAGCAATATCCGCCCTAAAAATATTATTGTTATTGTTGTTGGAGACAAAACATTCTAACTTCGGAATACTTTTTTGAGTGATAAGAATCCAATTGCTCTTGCATCTGATCTATCGTTTTCGTTGAATGGCTCAAATGAATTCTATATAAAGCTATTTCTTCAGAATGCTTTTCGTTTAACAATCGCAATTCGCGTTCATTACTTAAATTAAAGGTAGTTTATTTATGTACATTTCATAAATAAATGTAATTTAATTTTATACTTCTCTACAATAAGTTGAATTTGTCTTAATGCTCTTTCTGCAATTAACCTCTCCCTGTCTTTGTTTTCCATATGTAGTTTGTCTTCTAACTTATTCATTTGATCTTGAAATTCATTTAACTTTGATGTTACAACTTTTTCTAACTGCTCTTGATAAAACGTCTTTAAAAATGATTTTTGTGTTTCCAATTCCGATAAATGGCATGACTAAAAACATAAAAATATCAAATTAGTGGTTCTTCATTAATCATGTATTTTTAACGTACCATTTGATTTTTTATTCTTTCTTTAATTTCATTCAATTCGCATTCCAAATGTCGTTTTTCTTGACATTCTAACTTGGATTCTAACTTTTCCTTCAATTTCAGATTATCTTCTATTAAACAATGTTCTGAATGCTGACTATTTGCCAATCTAATTTCTAGATCATGAATTTGTTTTTCTCTAATTTCACTGACTTCTTGTGATGATCTACGATTTAAAAAGAGACGAATATTAACTTCCAATTATATTATTTATTATCGAAATATATGTACTTTGTTAAACTATTGAATTTCTGTTGTAATTCAGTATTCTTTGATGCATATTTGCTGATTTCTGACTTCAATATTTCTATTTTATATTTCAAATCAGATTCCAATTGATTACAGACCGATCGATGAGCAATAAGTTCTCCATCAAGAAAGCTAATCTTTTTATTTAATTTACTGTTTACATCCTTCAATTTTTTCATTGCTGAGTCCTTCGCTTTGTCCACTTGTAAAGCTACCGTAATTTTTTGTTGATAATCCAATAATTGAGCTTGTAATGATTTAATAACATTTTCGCAATGTTCCCGTCGAAGTTTCTCTTCTTGTATAGTTAATTTTTGATAAGTTTTGTTATTCCATATATCGTCAAGGCTTATAATATGTTCTTCCTCGATCTTCGTAGCAAGATCTTCAAAATTATCATTTAAATCGATTTCATTTTCATACAATTTACAATCAGTGTTAACAGTTTCATGGTATGAATTACGTTCCACATTAGGCACATTATTCTTATACAGAAACGAATCAATTTCTTTAATGATGTTTCGATTTGGTTCACTAAAAGATGTTGAACTGCCACTTATTAATGGAAAAATATTTCTAGTAATACGTGCTGAACAAGGCTTTGGTGTGGAATGACATATTTGGGGATGATCGTAATGATCATGCTCATTAGCGTCCAATTCTAAACGATTCATTGTAGCCATTGTAATAGTTGATCGAGGTGTTAAAGTAACATTCACAGCTACGTCTATATCATTTTCGGTACGAATTGGAAGCTTATACTTTGGACAAGTACCACAACTAATATTATTCTCTGAATAATAACTGGCGATGTGATGCTGGCTCGAGCTCCTTGAGTCCACTGAAAAAAAATTTGGCGGTATCAACAGCAATACTTCAGTATCATCGGAATCACTCATTACAATTACTTGTTTCAGATCTAAAAATATTGATTAGTTGATATTTAATTAGTTAAGGAGAGAAACGAGCAATTACTTACGGATCTTTCATGACAACGGTTCAATTAAAACATCTTATTATAATAATTTATTACAAATTTTTAAACAGACGCTTACTCATCAGCTGTCGTAAATATTCCTCTTCTTCTTCTTCACATCACATTTTTTAACGGAAAATAATGAATTAAACGTTGCTTATTCATCCGTGAAGTGAAGTGTAATAAGGGTGAGTTCAATGAAATATTATATACTTATTTAAATGCACAAATATTAAATTACATATTTAGAAACATATGAAACTTTTTATTAGAACAAATTAATTAGATTGCAATTACAAAGGATTTTCTGAGAATATTTTTCCATTTTTTTTTTTTTATTATATGGAAAATTAAATCTTAAATAGTGTAATTAAATATATAGAAATGTAATTTAACTCAATGCTCTAACCTAACTCGAATCACTTAAAGAAGATAGCGTTTGACTTGATGAATTTATACTGCTAATCGACTGAGACGGTGTTATATTAATACCTGAAGAAATTGGTGTTGGCATTAAAAACTTATTCTTTTTAGCTTTGGTCATTTTACAGGAATTAACATTAGCAGCAAAACGTAGTGATTTTACCGACTCTATAAAACAATCCAAAAATGGTGACACATTCACAAACATAAGGGTTTTTGAATTTCCACCAAGACTTGGCATTAGAAGATAAGTTAGTTTTGAATTTCTATATGGAATATGTTCCTGTTTCTGAAGCAAGGCGAGTATTACATTTGTTAATTCACTCAATGATTTGTTGATTTTTTTTGTCTCCTCCATTCTTGTACTGGTCTTTGGGCTCTCTGAACCGGCTAAATCAACTAAATTAATATGACCCAAAATTGTTTCATTTTTCTCAACATGTCTTCCAATTAATTCAATTCTGGTGACTGCATGACTTCTAGAAGATCTTTCATTGCCCACAGTTGAAGCAGTTGCTCGATTTTGTTTAGCAATCGTCATTAATCTCCTTAAATGTTCTGGACTTTCAACCAACTCTTCACAAATGTTTGTTACATAAACGTCTGTTTTGTTTTTTCTATCTACCATACGAATTTCTAATTCCTTATTTTCGTTGCTTAATAAATCGTATAGTACTTCATTATAAATTTCTAAAAATGATGCCTTGATTTCATATTCCCAACCGATGCGTTTGTAATTCTTCACTGATTCGAATAATAAATCAACTGTTCGAGGTATAATACCAATATCTTCTGTAATACCATCCATGGTGTATGTTTTTCCACTTCCAGTTTGTCCATATGCAAAAATACAGATATTATATCCATCCAGGGCCGACTGTATCAGTGGTGATACCATCTCAAACACATCAGATTGTGAACAATTTGGATGAAATACTTGATCGAAATTAAATTCTAGTCGTTGTTGTTTCGATTTCAATGTCGCAGGATGTAAATCAATATTGCTAATTTCTAGTGACGTTTCATCAAAGTAGTTCCAACTGCATAAAAGCCGATCCATTTCAAATTCGAGCGGTGGACGTACTCTGCAAAAAACACGAATATTACCACGCAAATCCATTACCATATTATGCAAATCTTTCCGTTCGAGATTGGAACGGAATAACAATTCTTTGGTTTCGTCAAGGGCTACTGATAATTCGCCAACTTCCTTTTCCAGTCGTGATGACTTTTTACGCAGTTGAACTACTTCGGTTTCATATTCATCATGGGCTTTTTTAATTACATTATGTTCTGCCTTTAATTCCTTTAACTCATTATTATTCATTTCCAAAACCTTTGTTAACGTATTTATTTTCATTGATTTTGATTCCATTTCTGATTTGAGACTGCTCATTTCTTCTTGTGATAAGAGCGCATCCTCCTTTTGTTTATTTATTGTAACTTGAGCTTCTTCCAACTTAACAGTGATACTTTCTAGTTCGTCTAATTGGTCCGACATATTTGAATATTTTTCATTGAGGGCCTTATGCTTTTCCAATAAAGCATTAAAGCGAGCCTTATAATCATACGGGGGTATTTTATTCATTGTACGAGTTCCCGCTCCAACAACCTTTCGGTCACCAATTGCTGACGCCGAACTCGATGCTTTTGTATTCACCACTACTTTAGATCGAACACCATTTACTGTTTTTACTGAGTCTCCGTTGCGTCTTGCTACATTAACAGCAGTTACTCCATTTGTTAATTTCGGTTTTTTATCAGGTGCGCTTGGCAATGTAAATTCATTTTTCTTAACAGGCATAGGTTTAATCGAATGTAAATCATTGTGAGATTTGCTGCGCCTTATTTTTGCCCTGTTAAAATTGTAGGAAGATACCTTATCATGATCTGGAGATGCGGCACGTTTCATTGATGGTAAATTTGCAATATCTCTGCCTAAAGGTATTCGTCGAGTGGTAGATGCACCAGGGTCAAATTTTGCTCTTCCAGTTTGAATCTGTTTCACACGTTCGGTAGGAATAACTTCCTTGGGCTTGCATAGTTCTGGTTTACCTATACGACCGCCTTTTGTGGCAGTTAATTTCGGCAAACGTGATTCCATGTTGGCTACTGTAAAATCGAGCATAATTAACTAACTATTATGGCTGATGAGAGTAACAAATCCACTTACAATTTGTTGCTTTTTATCGTTTGTTAAAATTGATATAATTTACTTGTCCTATAATCGTTTAGCCCTTATAATCGTAGTAGAATGCCTGTATCCTCAAAAACAAATTGCTTCCGAATTCGTATCAACAAAGTATAATATAATAGTAATATGAGAGTAACAAACCGCTTAATTTTTCAACCAAAAGCTGAAAAAATTTAATACAATGACAATAGAAATTAAACACAAAAAACACAAAAAAAATATTGGAAAATAAAAATTTGTTTGTTGATTTGTTGATTTGTTTGTTGAGAATTGATTTTTTTTTAAATTTTTATAACGAACAATACTGTCATACGACTCTAATTCCAATTGAAAAATAAAGAAAGCGTATCATCATTCACAGTGCCATTGCAATTTACAAACATATTCCACTATCTACCACTTCACAGTTGCGATGAAGCATTCTCATACAAAATTCAATTCTACACAGTCACAAATGATGAACCAGAATCCTATCTGATGGATCGTTGTGCTACTAATGCCTCAAAGAACGTGGAATTAGCTGAAACAGCATACCATTTTCCATAGAGTCACAAATGAGACGGTGGTTCTTTATATGATACGACGTTGTACTAATAATTGCCTCTCAGAGCGATTTTAGCTTCACCCGTTTCTATATAGTCATAAATGTTGATGGAAGTCCATATAAATATACATCCTTACAACCACTACTCGCTCTCCGCACTTTTTGGTGGCGTTTACCCATCAGATCAAATAAGGTGTACATTTTGTATGAATTGATTTGAGTGGATATGACATTCTAGTTTATAAGAACATTCACCGTATTAAATTTTGTGTGTCGNGTTGATGGAAGTCCATATAAATATACATCCTTACAACCACTACTCGCTCTCCGCACTTTTTGGTGGCGTTTACCCATCAGATCAAATAAGGTGTACATTTTGTATGAATTGATTTGAGTGGATATGACATTCTAATTTATAGGAACATTCACCGTATTAAATGTTGTGTGTCGTCCAACTGAATGATTGCGAGCGCATCACAAATTGGGTATGACAATCACTCAAATTTTGTTGCTGCTCAAAATCGCACTTAATGACATATGGGTTTAGTTCCCAGTCTTGTAATCAAAATAAAGAAAGAAGAAGAAAATCGCACTTAAATCGCGCTAAGTTATACCGGAAATTGATTATGAATTCAGGGTAAGCACATATAGTTTTTAAAATACCAATATCCAATTGAATAAGTAAACTACAAAGAAATATCACATTGCACATGATTCCAATTTACAGCTAGTCTCACTAAATTTGTTGATTCAATTGCTTTTATATTAGGAAATTTGCCAACTTAACTGCCTTTATCACCGGTGCATCACGAGGAATCGGAAAATGTATTGCATTAAAATTGGCCAAAGACGGTGCCAACATAGTTGTAGCTGCGAAAACTGCTGAACCACATCCCAAACTACCAGGTACCATCTACAGTGCAGCAAAAGAAAGTATAAATATGTGGTATATACATAATATAATTTTTAACTAATTTTTAAATATAATTTCCAATTCTATTTCAGTTGAAGCAATAGGAGGAAATGCATTGCCATGTATAGTTGATATACGAAATGAAGAAAATGTGAAGAAAGCGGTAGCTGCTGCAGTACAAAGGGTGAATATATATTAGATTTTACTTTTTCTTATCTTTTGAGTGTGAACACTTTACTAACAAAGAATTTTCTAGTTTGGAGGCATTGACGTTGTTATTAATAATGCGAGTGCAATTTCATTGACTGGTACCCTCGATACAGAGATGAAACGTTATGACCTTATGAGCCAAATCAATGGTCGAGGCACATTTTTGGTGTAAGTAGTGATATTAATTTCGATTAATTTCAATAATATTGGACAAGAATTTTCAGATCCAAAGAGTGTCTTCCGTTTTTGAAAACGAGTAAACATGGTCACATAATAAATATATCGCCACCACTCAACATGAACCCTGAATGGTTTAAAAACAATGTGGCGTATACTATAGCCAAATATGGAATGAGTATGTGTACGTTAGGAATGGCTGAAGAATTCAAACAATATGGAATAGCGGTTAATTCTCTATGGCCAAAAGCAGCTATAGAAACCGCAGCCATTCGTATGCTTGCTGGAGACGATACTTCAAAGTTTACTAGAATTCCCGAAATAATGGCAGATGCTGCATATATTGTTCTTTCAAAGAATCCAAAAGATGAACATAATACTGGAAATTTTCACATAGATGATGACGTTCTCTATTCAGTAGGCATTTCAGATCTGTCTCAATACAGATCGGATCCATCCTCGTCAACTGAATTGAGAATGGATATATTCTTAGATATGAAGCCTAAAGATAAGAATGTATTTAAACATCGATCACAATTTACTTCTTTATGATTGTATGAAATTTTTTTTCAAAAAAATATTTTCAAAAACTTACACCAGATAAAAAATTGTTTGTATCCTAGTTACTACGAAGCTGGGATTTTAGCATACGTCTCTAGCAACAGCATGATTGTATGAAATAAGACTGTGTAAATAGGTCAATATAAAAAGAAATCTTAAAAAACCAATACCTGTTTTTCTTCATTTTCCTTATATGTAGATCGGCCTTTTTATAAATTGTTTGCCTAGATTTATTATTTTGAAATATACATAGTTGTGTAAGTTACACACTGATAAAAAGGTTGATAAGAAGCGTATGTTTGACTTTGTTATTCGGTACATAGTATGTTTTATTCGTAATAGAATTCTTTTTGTGAAATGCTACAAACGACAAAGTAATCTATTTATTTAATTACCATTCATTTGATCACATAGTAATTTTACAAATAAACTTTAAGGCCATTTTTAGGTCATACTGTCTTTATAACAGGTGCTTCAAGGGGAATCGGAAAGGCAATTGCCCTAAAACTAGCCAAGCATGGAGCCAATGTTATCGTGGCTGCTAAAACTGCAACATCTCATCCAAAGTTACCTGGAACAATTTATTCAGTAGCCGAACAAAGTAAGTTGAATCATTAAATAAGGAATTCGTAATTGAATATCTTCTGTATTTTAGTTGAAGCTGAGGGTGGCAAAGCACTTCCGTGTATTGTAGACGTGAGAGTTGAACAGAGTATTCAAAATGCCATTGACACAGCTATTGATAGAGTAAGTTAAAATTAAAACCACGGTGTAATTGATTGGCTAAACTATATATTTATTGAAGTTCGGAGGTATAGACATTCTAATTAATAATGCTAGTGCAATATCATTGACTGGTACTGACCATACGGATATGAAACGTTATGATCTTATGCATCAAATTAATGCTCGAGGTACATTTTTAGTGTATGTGAAATCAACCTCATTATGATCTGATCACCATTATATAATTCTTTTATTATTCTAGATCTAAATTATGTTTACCATTTTTAAAGAGAAGTAAACATCCACACATTCTTAATATGTCGCCACCACTAAATATGAATCCAAGATGGTTTAAAGACAATGTTGCATACACCATCGCCAAATATGGAATGAGCATGTGTACGCTTGGTATGGCGCTGGAATTTAAACAATACGGAATTGGAGTTAATTCACTATGGCCTAAAACAGCAATCCAAACCGCTGCAATTCGTATGTTGTCTGGGTATAAAGATACCGAAAATTTTACTAGAACAGTTCATATAATGGCCGATGCAACTTATTTAATTTTACGGAAGTGTCCTAAAGAAAACTCGGGGAACTTTTATATTGATGAAAATGTATTGAAAGCTGAAGATCACTTCACACTTGACTTATACCGTACCAATCCTCTTAGTAATGAGAAATTAAAATTGTCACTTTTTACTGATCTCCAGTTTGAAGATGATAAGTATTATGTGAGCCGTGATAAGTCTACTATGCAAACAAAGTTTCAATAGATAATTAATTTTGAATTTATTCTTAAGTACTGATCTTAATACATACAAGATGTTAAAAAAAAGTTTTTAGTTTAAAAAAATGTTATTCATGATAACATCTTATTCTTCATGATAAGACAATTTATTTCGCCTAATTTGTTTCTTGATGGTACGTGTGTCGTTGTCGCAGCATGACTGGGAGTTTGATTGTTGGTATTCGATGTGGAAGACTTGTTTATTCTTTTCCAGACAGCATGGTTAAATCAAGTTATCTATGATATTATTGATTTCAGTTTAATATTCATGTGTAATTATAATTGAAATATTTATTATTGATCTATTTGAATATATTTTTTTCACTTCCTAATATTGTTAATATCTAAAAATGTTCCGACAAGTTGTTTTTAAATTTTATCGGCTATTTTCTACTAGTGGTAAATTAAAAAAGGAAATCACAGTACGTGACGCAATTGTTAGTGCAATGGATGAAGAACTGGAAAGAGATGATCGTGTGTTTTTGATGGGAGAAGAAGTGGCTCTGTATAATGGAGCTTATAAGGCTGGATTTAATGTAACTTACTTATTTCATATTGTTTTTAAATTTCATATTGTAACTAGGCATCACGTGGACTCTGGGAAAAATACGGTGATCGGCGAGTAATCGATACACCAATTACAGAGGCAGGATATGCTGGATTATGTGTCGGTGCAGCTATGTGCGGCCTTCGCCCAATATGTGAATTTATGACTATAAATTTTTCAATGCAAGCTATCGATCATGTATGAAAACGATACGAACGAAGTTAGTTATCTTTAGTCAGTTATCCATCTATCTTTCACCGTTAGATAATTAATTCGGCAGCAAAACATTTTTATATGTCGGCTGGCCTTCTTAATGTACCAATCACTTTTCGTGGTCCGAATGGGTGTGCAGCCGCAACTGCTGCCCAACATTCTCAATGTTTTGGTGCATGGTATAGTCATTGTCCTGGTCTAAAAACGGTTATGCCTTATGATAGTGAGGATACCAGAGGTACATACTATTAACCAATTGAGAAGTCCATAGAATCACTCTTAATAAAATTTTTTTATATATTTAGGATTACTAAAATCAGCTATACGAGATCCTGATCCTGTTATGGTGTTAGAAAATGAAATCGTTTATGGTTATTCGTTCGAAGTTAGTGACACTGTTCTGGATAAGGACTACCTCATTCCCATTGGCAAGGCCAAAGTAATGAAAGAGGGCAAGGATGTGTCTATTATTACGATGGGACGTGCTGTTCATACTGCATTAGAGGCTGTCCCATTAGCTAAAAATGAAGGCATTGACATTGAAGTGATAAATCTTAGGACTTTGAGGCCATTAGATAATGATACTATTTTCAAATCAATAAAGAAAACGCATCATGCGATCACATTAGAACAGGGTTGGCCACAAAGTTGCGTAGGTTCAGAAATTATATCAAGAGTGATGGAAGATGAAACATTCTACCATCTGGATGCACCAATTTGGCGTGTAACATGTGCCGATATACCGATGCCTTATGCTATTCCACTCGAAGACGAATGCATACCCCAGACTAAAGATGTGCTATATGCCATAAGGAAGGTGTTAGGTAAATCAAAATAATCAGTATCTTAATCAGTTTATAATTAAATAATTTGGAAAATATATTACTAAATGGATTGAGTCCAAACTATTTTAGGTGGAAAAAATTGAGTCATTTACTACGTTTTACGAGATTATTTTCGACCGGATTTGTTTTAAAACAACGTATACACGAAAATTCTTTTAAATATTTAGCCACTTTAAATGGTACTATATTTAATTGATATTCCATTAAATTCAGTGCAATAAGTTAAGGGATTTTCAGCAATTAGAAATAACTATATGGTAAATTTTATAAATAATTGTCAATTTCATATTGAAATGTGGCACTTACACACATTCACTTTGCGAAAGTAAAGTAGATTTTGTTCCTAAAGGTTGTCCTGCACAAATTTTGAACTTGAATAAACATTCAATTGTAAAAACAATTAATTACAATTTAATAAATTTAAGCAGGTATAAAGTCGTTCTGTTAAAGATGTTGCGAAATTTAGTGAAGAGAGTGTCTGTACCTGTTCGCGGATTTTCCACCTCCAATGCGGCCGTACAAAAATTGACTGTTCGCGATGCCCTTAATAGTGCTCTGGATGAGGAACTGGAACGAGATGATAGAGTCTTTCTTCTGGGCGAGGAGGTAGCCCAATATGATGGTGCATATAAGGTGATTACAAGAAATTGTTTGGAAAATTCAATTCCATTAAACACGCCGAGAATGGTGATTGAGTTTTAACATGTATTGGTGATTACGTAAAGGTGCTGCATATATTCGTTTTGCAAATTTGACAAGATTATCTAATACATTACAATCACGCGTTACACTGGTAATACCACTCTCATTGTGGTGTACCAAATTAATGAAAGCACCAATATATGAAATATACTTTTTTTCAATGTTATTTCACTTTTTTTTTTTAGATATCCCGTGGCTTGTATAAAAAGTACGGAGAAAAGCGAATAATAGATACACCAATTACTGAAATGGGGTTTGCTGGTATAGCTGTAGGTGCCGCAATGGCTGGTCTTCGACCAATTTGTGAATTTATGACATTCAACTTTTCAATGCAGGCTATCGATCAGGTCCATAAATGCGCTATTCTGTAATTTTATGTTATTGGAACAAAATTATTTTACATTAATTGTTGATTGTTTTACTAAATATCTAGTAATTTTAATTTAGGTAATAAACTCAGCTGCCAAGACATTTTATATGTCTGCGGGTAAAATCAATGTACCAATTGTGTTTCGAGGACCCAATGGAGCAGCAGCTGGTGTTGCTGCTCAACATTCACAATGCTTTGCTGCTTGGTATAGTCATTGTCCAGGCCTAAAAGTGGTAGCACCTTATGATTCTGATGATGCTAGAGGTATAATTAACTTATAATTTTAAAACATTATTATAATCTATCATATGAACGATGAATTTTTAGGTTTACTAAAAGCTGCCATCAGAGACCCAGATCCTGTAGTATTTTTAGAGAATGAAATTATGTATGGTATACCATTCGAAGTGAATGAAGCAGTAATGAACAAAGATTATCTAATTCCATTTGGTAAGGCAAAAATTATGCGACCTGGTAAGGACATAACTATTACTGCATTTTCTAAGGCGATTGAGACAGCTTTGAAAGGCGCTGAATTATTGGCACAGCAAGGTATGAATTAAAGTCTCCCTATTCATTAAGTTTGATTAACACAATGATTTTATTTGATAAGGCATCGATTGTGAAGTAATAAATCTGAGAAGTTTACGACCACTAGATACAGAAACTATATTCAAGTCTGTTAAGAAAACAAATCATCTGATCAATGTTGAACAAGGTTGGCCTCAATGTGGAATTGGATCAGAGATTTGCGCTCGTATAATGGAAGATGAAACATTTTATCACTTAGATGCACCAATATGGAGAGTGACAGGTAATAATATAAACAATAAATTGGTTGCATTCGATATTGTTAATCAATACTAAATGATTTTCTAGGTGTCGACTGTCCTATGCCATATGCTGCAAGTTTAGAGAATGCTGCTTTGCCATCACCTGAAGATGTAGTACATGCTGTTCGAAGTGTTTTGAAAAAGTAATTTATTTCGCTCTATACTGTATATACGAAAATAGCATAAACGATTCTTATTAAAATCGTCTTGAAAAATTGGACTCTTGAATACAGTGATACTATTTAATATAAAGGAATTCAACAACGTTGTTAATAAAACAATTTTTCTATACGAGGAATAATTAAATCTCAAATATAATAGAATCAATATCATCTATATTTAACATTTTTTGGCTATTCATTCTATACGTTCATATAATATTTCATTAGTAAATGAAACGATTTCAGTCAACAGATTAATGCAATATTATATCTAATCAGGTGTTTTGTTTGGGTTAATATAATAATTCATCATTTAATTTTATCAATAAAAAAATCATTATTTAGTATTATATTAATTGTATAGAATTCCATTTTATTATTAATTCAATGTGTTTCGTTCACAAAAAGGCACCCCAACCATAGTACATTTTTGCCAAATTATCGGTATCTATAGCTTCATTGATACAATGACGTACTACACCTTCCACTGAGAGAGGAATTGTCGAACATTTTCCATTTGTTCGAATCTAAAAATTAAATTGATTAATATAATATAATTTTTAGTTAATAAATGCAGTTTTACAATTCCTTTGAGTCTACTCTCGATTCGTTTTACATTTGCCATTGCTGTTGCATCTGTCCTTTCCGTTGAAAGATCATTTTTATGCGATCCTTTCCAATTCATTAAATGATCATATATAAATGGTCGGAGCACTGACATAAGAGTAGGTGAATTTTCTTGCAGCACCCTTAATGTAATTTCACAGCATTTACGAAAGAGTCCTTCGGCACCGATGGGACCCATCGCGTGTAACATGTTATGAGTTAATCTAAACGGAACTACTTCAGGAAAATCAAGAGTTTCACCTTTATTGAAGAGACAGTTAAAATCAACATGCACCGTTTTTCCGGTTGTTGCATCCAGCAATATATTTTCTCCGTGACGATCACCAAGTCCTAGAATATAACCAACCTAAAATTAAAATTTTTATATTAGATATATTTTGTTCTAACTAAATATCTATCGTTAAATATTTACTATTGAATAAACAGCAGTTGATGTAATGTATGAATTTCTTGCCTGATACCAGTTGTGTGGATTTGTAAAATGACTAGTGAACCATTGACCAAAAACTGGAGGATGTCGTGGTAATAATTCCTTTAAAAATATTTTTCTTTTATTTTCAATAGTATCATCCACTTTTTGACGAATAACAAATGATCTTAATTCAGTTGCAGACATATTAATTCGCATTTTCTTATAAATGTTGATAATTATTGTTCTCAATCCTTGTAAATTGGGAACCCATTCTAATAGTCCGCAGTCTTCGTTCAATGGAACCACAGCATAAGTTCGAATATTTAATCGCCGAAGTCGAGCATCTTGATCCTGATACAGATATCTCTTAACGACTCCATTAAATTCCATTAATCGAAAATCTCTTCTTAAATCATCTTTTGGTTTGAGCATTATGTCATATTGCTTTCCATCGGTAGCTAATAATCGAATCCGTTTTGGTTTTTGTAAAGATTGCAAAACAACAAATTTATCAGCAATTCCTTCAATGCACAGAAAATCAATTGGAAATGCATTGAATGATGTAGCCGGTTGGTTGCGGATACGAACTGGTGGAAGCCGTGCTTGCAATAATTTTTCGAGTGGTAAAATGATTTGAGAAAATGACGAAGAAGTGAATAGTCCAGGTAATTCTTTGACAACTTCACTAATTTTATAATTTGATGACGAGGTTGGAACTGGTTTATTTGTTAAATATATTAATTTATCAGCCAACATGTTGAAATCATGAAACAATTTTTTCAGCGACACTGTACTTAACGATTTGTGAGCCAGTAGTTCATGACAACGAATTACGCGGTTTGGGTACGAACTTTTTAAAATTACCAATAATTGCCAAAACGATTGTTGTGGGAAATTAAATATTAATGAGACCAAAATGGTTTTTAATATAACAAATACCTCATTTGATGGATGGCATATGCGACTTATTAATTGTGAAAATGCTGTATAAAACATGAAAACTGGGATTTCATTCCCATATTTTTGAGCTAAAGAATTGACTTTCGAAATCACTTTTACGGTGCCTTCATCTTTCTTTTTATCAGATGTTAAATCGAACCAGATAGATAAAAATCTTGGCATAGATTGGTAAATAAAGTTGCATCCAAATGTCATTGATTTCCCATAATTTCCCATCATGTTATGTAAAAGTTCCTTTCCAGTTTGGTTTTGCCTTTGTTGTTCAGGTAACTTATTGTATACGCATTCCAAATATTCGGCAAAACGAA
Source organism: Coboldia fuscipes (assembly GCA_001014335.1). Lineage (NCBI taxonomy): Eukaryota > Metazoa > Arthropoda > Insecta > Diptera > Scatopsidae > Coboldia > Coboldia fuscipes. The sequence goes on from JXOR01000354.1 coordinate 234,406, forward strand.
CTAAATAACGTTCACATTGTGGATTTATCGTAATCATATCATGGAAATGTTTTTGATTTTGATCAAAAGTTACATTCATAGTTTCTGCATTAAATGATGTTAATAGTAGTTTCGCTTCTGTATACAATTCGATTTCATCGTCATTTAATCGAACTGTATCACGTAGGTTCTGTAAACCTTGTACTCCCTTTTCCAAAGTATTTAGAGCATCAGAATGCAATCCTCGTTTCCATTGCAGTTTCGCTTTTTCAAAGAATAAAGATTTTGCACCATATGCTTCTGCATTTAATATATATGCCTGGGCTTGTGGATAAAAGCCTGCTTTACAAGCTAAATCAGTACTTCTTATCCAGTATTGACCAATCAATTTTTTAATAGCATTCAACTCCGCACATAATTCAACATTTCTTGCATGAAATTTTTTCGAAACGATAGTGTGTAACTCGTTTAGTAGGGATCGACGAAGATTTAAAATTGGTTCTAAATTACGAGCCGTTGACTGAAGTATATCCAAACGTGAATTTAAATCACTCAAAAATGTATTCAATATAATTGCTGAATCCTTAGTGCAATCCAATTTTCTAATTTTTTCTACTATCACAACAAACATCTCTATTTCCGTAATCATATGGAGCTTTAATATTTCAGGATACGCTTGTATATAAATATTCTTTCCATCACTTAAACATTGCATTCGTTCTAATGATCCATTTCGAGAAGAAGTTATTTCTTTGCAACATTCTTTAATTTGTTCCTTTTTAAAATTCATTAAAATTTTTGCACAACCAACACCCCAAGAATTACGTTTGGCTAGTTCTTTGTGGGAAAACATCATTTCATTCAATTCATCAAACCTACCCATTCGCCATAACGGTTCACAGCATTCTTCTAATAATTCAGTATTCTCAATATCAAATGAAACATGATTGCTTAAGAATCCTTTTGCTACAAGTAAAGCGGTTTCAGGTTGATCTAAACCTAAATAGCATTGAATCATTGATCTCGGATTAATTATCTGGTTCATTTGAAGAAGACTTTCGTAGCAAACTAATGACTCTTGCAAACGATTTGTAGCGTCGTATACTAAAATTTGCTCTTGAATTGTTGGGTTTTTGGATTTAAGCGATATCGCACCTTCCATTTGATCTACTTCCACTAGTTCTGCATAAATTTTTGCCATAAATGATAATTGACTTTGTAACGTACTTTGATTTTCTTCAATGTAACTGTCTAGATAGTATAAAGCTCTTGCATATTCTCCACAATTATAGCTGGCTATTGATAAATCCAAACGATTAAATTTGTTTAGAAAATAATGAATAGCAAGGTATGATTGATCATTTAAATCATTCATAGAATGTTGCCATTGCTGTATCCAGTGGCCAATAAAATCAAATTGATGAAATAAAAATTTTGCACATTTTATGGGCACATCATTCTCAATTTCCCTTTGCGAATGGCCAAACAAACTGGACGCAAAATATATTGTTTTAATACTACGGGTTCGATCATTTTGTGCTTCTGAATTATTGAAATCTGTTTGCCTATCAGTATTAGCATGAATCACTGATTCCACTTCTTCAATAATTTTTTTTACATTTTCGTCAGAACTTGATTGAATTGCGTGGATTAAAATATAAGGAAAAAATTTTGAAAGTATATTTTTATCTCTTTTAATACTGGGCTTAAATGAACTTAATAGTTTCATAGTTTTCTCATGTTCTATATTTTCAATTAATTTGAATGCCCAATTGGTAGCCCATGCCGTACTAGTAGTACATACTGAGCTGTTAAATATTGGATGGATATCATTCAGAGAACTTTTTCTTTCCACACGGGTGTAACATGAAGTAAAGAGTGATTCCATTAATTGTCGCATATGAGATGGAATTGCTTCCCATACTTCCATCCTGCACTTCGTTTTTAAACAAACTTCTCGCTCTAATAGAATATCTTGAATAGCCAATGAGAATCCGTCTATATACTTAGTATCTCTCTGTAACTGATAGGCCATACATAGTTCAGCCAAAGCCATTATAGCAAACGAATCCGAATGTATTGTAAGTGATAGATTTAATTGTGGAGTATAATTTGGTGATAAATAACTTGGCTCAATAGCACCTAATTCACCTAAACACTTCGAAGCCGCAAACCGAAGATTTTCATCGTGATGATTACAACAAGTTAACAGTAATGCTAACAATTCTTCAATTAAAGGTTTCTTATCTCCTTGATCAATTATAATTAAATTTAATTCATTTCGGTGATTTCTTAGAATATTTGTTAGAAATTCAAGACCATATATTCTAACACTTATATTTTCGTGATTTATTTGTTTCAGATAAAATTTAAGTAAATTAATGAAACTTGAATTGGATGTCATTTTTGGATTTTGGATCTTAGTTATGTGTTCCTTGATTTCATTTGATACATTGGTTCGATCCAAAAAGAAAAGATCATTAATATGAGCGCTCAAAATATTACCATTATTTACTACAAGATAACGATAAATAGAATTAACTTCATCAGCGTGAGTTTCCTGCAACGGTTCTAATGACACAAATACAGTACTTAACATTGAACCGAGCGTATGAATATCAACTGTTTTTATAAAGATATGCCAAATCTGTGTACATATATTCACCAATTCTTTGTCTTTGTTTTCTAAGGCAATTGCTAATGATGATTTCAAATTTGCTACAATTTTGAATCTGAAGGGTGTAATTGAAGTCGTTCCCATAAATCGAATAATATCGCCGAGACTTAAAAGACTGTTTTTTTGAATATATTTCTCTTCGGTCTTAGTAATACTGATTTGATTAAAATGTGTTAATATTCCAAGAAAACGGCTAGAAATATAGGTGCCTACATCAGCCAGTGTTATGGATGTTTCATCTTTTTTTATCAGGAATTGAAAAACGGTTAGTACACAACTAGGATGTTGATTGTAATATACCAGAATTTCAGCAATCGTGGACTATTAAAAATATTAAAATATTAAGTAAATATTTAAAGCTAAGGCATAACGATGAAGGCGTACCTTGATGTCTGCTTTCAGTAATTCAACTATTGACCTATCTGTCCGTGTTTTTACAAAATTAAGACATTGGTCTACCATATTATTAGTTTCAACGTGAATATATGGAAAAAGTACTAAAAATGCAGAAGATAATGCTTCAGACACATCCATTTGAATTATACAACAAACATCTTTTAATAACGCATCCGCTTTGTCATACTGCAATTAAAATAGTCAGATTTTATGTAAACATATTTGTTTAACCAATAATATAATATTTACCTTTACACAGTAAGAAATTAAAATACTGATTATTAATTTATAATTACTTATTATAAAATCTCTTGGACCTTTATATCCAATCATTTTTGAAGTCTGTAAAATATATTGTCCTGATTAAGAATTGCAAATTGTGTAATATTTTCTATAGAATATTTCTTACCGAAGTTACAGCATCAATGAATCGAACATTATATTTTAAATAAATAGAAATAGTCAAATCAACAATTGTTTTTAGAATTCGTCTTCTATACCAATTAAATAATTGAAATGGAGTACAGTTGTGAACATTACATATTTCTATCATATTGATTGTTGCAATACTTGTAACCGTTGATTCAACTCGTATAAGAAAACATAAATATAATTGAAAACAATTCATTAGATTTTCTTCACCTAACTCTGTGTTCATTGCAAATTTTCTTAAGATTTCAACTATTCTTTTTTGGTAATCATTGTTTGTAATTGCCAAACAGTCTTTTACTAATTCCACAAGTTGATAAAAACATTGTGAAAGAAATTTTTTTTTCTGGAATTCATCTGCATAAAATAGCTATAACAACATTAATTAATATAGATATTTTTTAATTAATATTATATAGTCGTTACCATTGCAACTGAGATAAATTCGCTATATGTCTCACATATTGAATGTTGAACTTTTATTGATTTTGATGTGTGTAATTGCAGCCATTTGTTTGAAAAATTTTCTATTCTGAACTGCTTTTTTGATTGCATATGATTCAATAGGTGTGGAACAATTCTAATCAAAACCGATACTAGAATATCATTATCAGAATCTAAATATTTCCCAAATAGAGAATGAATATCAATTGAATTATTAGAACTTTGCATTTTTCTGCGAAGTGAGTATCTTTCTGGCAAAATTTGATTTTGATTGCATTTGTTACAATTGACTATAAAGTCTAAGTGGTCACCAGTCAAGGTGTCGTATATTTCAAACTCTTCACCAATACTAACACAAATATAGTGTTTGCAAAAATTCAAAAATTGTTTCAGATTGCTCAAAATATTCATATTATCTAACACTTTTATGAATTCCAAATTTAAACAGTCTCCTAATATATTATACATCACATAAAAATTCAACAGACTATACAGATATTCATATTTAACTAAAGAAGGCACCATCTCATCGCTATTATTCACAACGAATTCGTAATATGCAATAATCATTATCTTCGAGTTAAACATAAGCATATTAAAAGGAATCTTAGACATAGTTTCCCAGATGATATATTTAGTTTTGATTAAGTTTTCTATTGACGTTCTTTTTAAAATTTCCATAGATTTGTTATAGATATTTGGAAACTGATTTTTTGATTCACTTGAAAGAGTATGTGATCCAGTTTGATAAAACACTGTTGCAATTTTAATTAAATTACATTGTTGTTCATCATTTAAATCCTCAATGTCAGGCAGTGTTAATAGTAAAGCACAAATAGTGACATATGATAGAACATTTGAAATACTAACATTTGATTCCATAATAGAAATCAAATGATCAATAGTCATATTAGACGACCAAAATTTTAAATTTGTGTTAATATCAGCAAGTGAAATCTTATCACAATATTTGCATTCTTTATTGACCGAATCATGCAGGTCTATGTGATGTTTCCGAAACCAGTAATTTAAAGTTTTTACCATTTGTAAAACAACCGATAAATGTTTACCATTGCCTTTGGTAACATTTTCGAAGCAATGATTGATTACTTCCTTCCAAATGGGGCTCAATATTTCCAGCCTAATTGATTTGTTTCTTGAATGTTTGATCTCTAGTTGTATAAAATGTTCTAGTACACTACAGATATAAGGACTTTCAGGTTCTGCAAAAAGTTGCAATAATTCTTTCTCAATTGTATTATCAGTAAAACGTTCTCTTACGTTATATGATATTTTCTTACAGAAGTCCACCACAAGATGCTTGAGTTCATCATTATCTTTTAATGCAATGAGATTTTTATAAATTTTAATTATGTACCTTAATGAAGTATATGTTTCTAAACCTGATAGATTGATATTGTTACATTTACCAATAAAATTATGTATAGCAATATTTATATCTGTCAATTCTAAAGTTCCACTATGGCCTTCACAGTACCATTTAGGTATTCCTTTAGTTAGACCATATATTAATTTTAAGCCTTGATCTAACATGGCAATTGAAAACGGCAGTTCAAGTGATAACAATTTAGTTAACAGGTTGAGCGAGACGAATTTTAGTTCAGTATTTCCAATATCACAGAGATTGATAGCAATTTCAAAACACTTCCAGTATATCTCTTGATTAACATTTCCATTTAATGATATTCCAATTGTTAATACTTCAATATTAAATTTTAAACAAAGATTTATTTGATTACGATCAGTTAAACGAATCTCTTCAAATTTTGTATTTGGTTCTATGTGGGATAATGTGATATCCTTCAAGTGGAACCATTCACATATGATTGGGGTATTTACATTACGACTTGAAAAACCAATGTTATCTAACAATAAGAATGAATATCCCAAATATCTTTTCATCAAATCTTGAAAATAATATTGATCACGGAGTAGAGCAGCTTTTATAATATCATTTTGAAATAGTAGTACATCTTTATACAGTCTACAATTTAATAGATCACAACTTAGCATGAAATTTGTATTAATTGATATTTTGGTATACTCACAATGTGAAATCATTTAGCGATATTATGTAGTTCAATTGATTTATTAGCCATAAATTAGTTCCCATTTGTTCCAATTCGTCGGCTGTTTGGGCAATCCTGTTATTGAAAAATCCTGGATTTTCATATGGTAACTCTCTACGGACCATATCCATGGTCTTCTGTAAACCTGAGAGGTCTCTACGATCTATCACCTCATTTAAGGAACTTATAACAGTTTGCCACATAACACGATTACTTAAAACAGGATCGTTTTCACCCTCCTTCATATTTGCACACAATTAACTATTAAATAGTAGTTTTCACAATTATCCTGAACTGTAAACACTGTATTTCACGAATCCACCTATTTATGATATAAAATTATAGAATCAATTTGATTATTAAATAATTATTATGTATTTATAAATGAAATCAACTAAATAATCCGGTGTCAAAATAATAATACCAAGTTGTTATGAATCAACAATTTTGGCGCTATAACCTAAAACTTGAAACCATTAACAGTTAAAAAAAATTAGTGAATCATAGAATAACGAAAATTTTATTGATTAATTAATTATAAATTCAATTATTGTTAATATGCATAAAATACAAATTAACATTCATATACCTATATAGCTAATGGTCTAATTTTCTACCTTAGGATCCGTCAACTTTTCAATAACTTCATCAACGGAATAATTGTTTAACATTGACTTGATTACTTCAGTGCCAATTACAAATATCAAGAGTAGTTTTACATTATCTCGCAGTTTTGTAATTTTATCTCCTTCAGTTAAACTTGATGGCGCCGACCCACAATCTTTAATTAATTTTTCTAAAACTTCCTCAACATCTATTTCAGGCCATCCATATGCTTTTAATTGTTCTTCTTCTAAATATGTTGTAAGAAGACAGGCGATTTTTCCTTTCAAATACACGTATTCCTCTGAAAAATTAAATAATTAATCAATAGTAGGCTAACAGAACCGATTTGACTAAATTCTTACCCGAGTTCTCTTCCGTATTATGGGTCGACATATGAACCTCGTAATCTTTGTTAGTTATAAATTTTTCATTACATTCTTTACACTCTGGCATAACATCAGCGTGAATTTTTTGCACATGAGTTGTCAAACGGGTCCGTCTGCTAAAATCCCGTGAACAAAAGTCACAAGTAAAGCCATTTTCACCCGTGTGATGAAATAAATGAGCTTGCAATTGTGTTGCTTGAATAAACCCTTTTTGACAATAGATACAGATATGAGGCTTCTCACCTAAAATAATGATAAGATCCAATAAAATATATTATATTAAAACCTCTTTATAATATTACATTCTTTTACCAGTGTGCACTTTCATATGACGATTCAATGTTTCTTTAGCTGCAAACCTCTTATCGCATACGTTACACTTGTATGGTTTTTCTCCAGTATGCATTCGACGATGCTTCCTTAATGCTCCATTAGATGGAAATGATTTTTCACACAAATCACATTTAAATGGCCTTTCCTTTGTGTGTGTTCTTATATGGATACTTTTTGGATAGTTTTATGAATTAGTAAATTTGAATCATCTTAGAAATTAGCAACTTACTTCAAAAGAGACGAACCGAAGAACGCCATATCACAATATGGACATGGATAATCCCGTCTACGGGTTGATTGGCCCACGTGAGACCGAAGGTGTTCACGTAAATTATCAATGCGCGTAAATACTTTGCCGCATACATTACAAGTAGATCCTGTACGAGAAGTATCTCCACCACAAGTAGTCGCATTTCGATGACGATCCAAATGATACTTTCGGGTAAAGTCTTTGCCACACACATTGCAAGCAAATGGTTTACCCTTCTTATGACTCTCTAGATGCAAATTGAGAATCTCTTTGTTTGGACAGGTTGCATTGCAAGTTTCACATGGAAACATGTTAGACGCAGAGTGCAAGCAGTAAAGGTGACGATTCAAACTATCATCAGATTTGAATGCCTTTGGGCAAAATTGACATGCTATATGCCCATTCTAAAAAAAATCTCACGATTTATTGACATAGCGATGCAAATGTTATTGACCACTTACATGGGCGGAATTGAATGCTTCAAAGCAACAGTAGCATTTACCCGATTCAATTGGTAATTTGCGATTATCAATCTTAGGTTTTGTCTGCTTGAATACATTTTGATCTATCGTCGGTTTTCGCTTCTTCGGTTTCGATTCCGTTGTGCCGCCACAGAATTTCGCCCAGTGACGTTTCAGTGACTAAAATGAAACATTATTATTGCATTCAAATTGTTTGAAGGAATTGAAAATCCATTACCCCAAATGACTTATAGGTCTTGTTACATTTACCACAAACATGCTCCTGCTTAATGATCAGATCATCGTCGTTCTCCGTGTCCTCGTCTTCCAGCATCAGTTCGTTGCCCCCATCGCTTTCAATGCTACCGCCAGACGAACTCTCATCATAAACCACATACTCCACTTCAGTGTTCCCTATTTGTTCTCCTGTATCCATATTATGATCCAATGGTATTAGCAAATGATGATTATTTAGGCGTCGAGCCAATTTTCTGTACGCCTGCTTTACTGCTTTTTCTAGGAAGCCTTTTACCTAAATCTAGGGTGATTGCCACGAAACAAAATTTGGGAGCTACACCTTGAACCGCTTGCAATTTCCAAATGCTAAATGTTTTATTTTAAGGTAATTATATATTTTGACTATTTGCAGTAAATATATTATATATTATATATTATATAGTGTTTTTGCTCCCTTTATTAAGATTTTTAACCAACGCCTGATATAAACTCTAAATACAGTAAAACCCGCTTATAACGTAATCACAAGAGACCGAGGAAATGATTTTATAAACTGCCTAACCATAATTCGAGCGTACGGCGTCTTTTTCATGAAAAAGACGAAGCCTCGAGCGTACAACCCCAATTAAACGTCGTGTTTGTTGACATTAATATTTGGTAGTCAAATTTTAAAGTAACAAATTGTCGTCCCAATCTCATATGGTCATACACCTTGACACAGGAAGTAGGACATTATGATCCATGATCGGAGACCAATCACCTAATAAAGTGTTTTAGAGATGTCGTACATTTTTTATTGTTATACGTCATTTAAAACATTTCATTTTCGATTATGACGAAAGTCTTCTACTACTTACGACTAAAATAAAACTTGTATGAAGTTGAAGCGACGAAATAGGAAAGAGTTTATAATTATGCCGTAACGGTGATTGACAAAAATAAGTGAAAATATCAGAATTGGAAATTCGAATCGCCAGCAATTGTACGTCGCGTATTAAATGAGTTCTCATACAATTTGTATGCGCTTGAGTCCCTTTTGACAGAAATCATGTGTCGTACGCTCGAATTATAATAGTTGATTATGAATTTGTAGCTCAATACTATGATACAAATACCATGATACATGATACAAATATGATTGAATTGATACAAATTTTTATAGCTTGGCTCAATACAATCAAAAATTTGAAAAAATAGAAAAAGTTTATAACAGTTTTCCGCTTCATATTACGGTTCTAAGTTTTCATGCACTAATTTTTCAGAGTTTAAAAAGTCGTCATCATTATTCATTAAATATTTATATGAATTATGTTAAATTTTATATTATACAGCAATTGTTTTAATGTAATTCTATGGAATTAATTTTATTTTCGTAATTTCAATTCCATTACCACTGGTTTTTCTGGCATTATACCAAATGGTGCTTTTCCTAGTATCAATGGGATTTGAGTATCTTCACAGGGTACGAATTTAAACTTTGCCAACATATAATACATTATTGCTTTGATTTCCATTAATGCAAAACGAGAACCTGTAATTATATCATATGTATTTTCATATAATATAGCATGGTATGATTGTGTTACAATTGATTCTTACCGATACAATTACGGGGTCCAATTCCGAAAGGTAAGTATGTTAACGGATTAATATTATGTTTATTCTCATCACTGAATCGATCTGGATCGAATTTTTCTGGATTTGGATAATATTGTGGATCATGATGTAATCCCCATACTGGAATCCAAATACCGCCTTCGTCCTTTTTAATGTGGAAATCATATTTCTCATCTTTATAGTGATAATCTTTGATACACTGTCGATCTGTAGCTGGAACTGGTGACCATTTCCTTAGCACCTCTGAGCTCACCATATCCAGATATTTAAGTTTAGACAAATCATCGTAAGATATATCTTTCCCATTTAGGAATTCTTGCATTTCATCAACTTCTTGATGTATTTTTTCCTGAACATCTTCATTAGCCATTATTTCATATGCCATAAATTGTAATGTTGTTGCTGTTGTATCAAAACCAGCCAAAAAGAATATAAACGCCTGGGCCACTAATTCGTCATCTGACCATTGCCTCTTGACTGTTGATTTACCAATCTGTGATTCTTCAACAATAGCGAATCCAGATTCTTCCACCGATTTAGATTTTTCATGATCTTTGGATAAAGTACCTTTTCTGATTTGCATTAGAATATTTATCATATCTGGACGAAAAATATTTTTTTTCTCGCGTTCTGCCATTGTTTCCAATACAATTTTGTTAAAGAATTTTCGTACATAAGGTTCAAAGAATTCAATATCCATTGCTTTCGTGATTACGCTTGGGACGAATCGTAAAACTAACATTCTAATTATCCTACCAACATTGCTAAAGCCCGCGCTAAATTTTTGTCCAACCTGGTAAAAATCGTTATCACGATCTTCAAGCGAATTCAATTTTATTCCAAACGCACAGGTTGCAATAACATCATTGGTGAATCGTGAAAATGATTCTTTGACCTTCATAATTTCCCGATTTCCTTCCGTTTGTAACTGTTTTTCATAATAGTTTGCTGTATCTTTAGCACATTGGACAACAAAGTTAAACATTTGACGCATTTTACTGCTAGTGAAAGCAGGACTCAAGGTTGCTCTCATGTCCTTCCACTTATCGCCCTTCATAATGAAAAGAGAGTTTCCAAAAAGCACATCGCTTTCTGGTTTTAAGAATGAACGATGGTCAGTAAAATGATCGAAGTCTTTTATTACGATTTTTTTAATGACGTCTAAATCACGGAGAACAATTAATGGTGTGGTCATATCAAAAATACCAATCATTCTAAAAATAGTTAAGTAAGATATTGTTTATTATTTCATCACTGATTAATTAGCGTTTGCCAAATACTTCTCTTCTGGATTAAAATTGTACACATCAGTAACGAATTTTTGTGTAGTCACTTTTCGCATTAGCATATGTGATGTGTTTCCTACCATTGGTGGTCCTGGAACTCGTTTTATTCCGTTCTTCTCAAAGAAATTTTCATTTCGTGTTATCCACTTAAATAGAGCATACACAAATAAAAATAATATAATTCCGATTAACAATAAATGAAACATATTAATATGATTTTGAAACAACTTTGAGTGGTTCACATTCAATATTAAACTGAGTCGCAATATAGAATGAAAATAATACCAGATCTCTGTTCTTGATTACCACTACCTGCGTATTTTACAATTAAATGTGTACATATACGGGTGGATCTCAAGTGAGATATATACATCCAAATATTCATTAGGCCATAATTATCAATAAATCCCTATGTTATTTCAATGACAAAAATATAATTGATTTGATCAAGCTTCAACAAATAATCATCAATAACTGAATTTTTTATCAAAATGACTTTGCAATAATATTTTATGAAATCTTAGTTCTCATTGTTTGGGAATCATACAACACAGACAAATATTAGCCACCATTGATTTGTCTTGAAATTATATGTATGTCTAGACTTTAATAACAACGAACTTTTTCTTATCAAACATTATTATCTTTAAATTCCGTTTATTTACTGAAATTTTTTGAAGCTTTCAATATTTAAAGCCCATTTTAATACATATCATAGATAATTTAATATATGTGATGAAAAACTCAATTAGATTTATTTGTTAGCATGACTTTACATATATGACATATATGTAATGATATTTACATATATATTTTGAATTGCAAAATTTGAATAAAATAATTAACGGTTATAATATTATTTATTCAACAATGAAATAATTAATTAAATTCATATTATATTTGCAATATATATAAGTTCAAGATCAACTTAATAATTAATTTATGAATGTTAATGATTATTGAACGCGTAAATACATTGCTACAACAGTTTTATTTTCTCAACTTTAATTCCATAATGAATGGCTTTTCAAGAAATATTCCAAATGGTGAACGTGCCAGTTTTACTGGAATTACTGACTTCTCACAGGCCTCAAAATTAAACTTCCTTAACATGTAATACAGGATAGCTTTGATTTCCATTAAAGCAAATCTAGAACCTATATAAATCGATCTTAAATACATATGTGCATATAAATAATATGAAAAATTCACAAACCAATGCAGTTTCTAGGGCCAAGACCAAATGGTAAATACGTTCCAGGGATGATTTTATGTTTATTCTCATCATTGAATCGCTCTGGATCGAATTTGTCTGGATTTGGAAAATATTTTGGATCATGATGGAAACCCCATATCGGAACCCACATTGCTCCTTGACCTTTTTTAATATTAAACTTGTATTGTCCGTCATCAAAAATGTAATCTTTAACACACATGCGATCTGTTGCTGGAACGGGAGACCATTTTCTTAATACTTCTGAGATCACCATATCCAAATATTTTAATTTATGTAGATCATCATACGATAATGGTTTGCCATTCAATACTATTTCCATTTCATCGATTTCCTTTTGCAATCGTTTCTGGACATCTGGATTTACCGTTATTTCATAAGCCATGAATTGAAGACTAGTAGATGTAGTATCAAATCCAGCCAGAAAGAATATGAATGCTTGACCAACTAATTCATCATCATTCCATTTTGTTTTAACCGATGACGAACTTATATGATCATCTTCTTGTACTGTTGCAAACCCAGTTTCTTCTGTCACAGATTTCTGATTCTCTTTATTAAGTGTACCCTTTCGAATTTGCAGTAAAATATTAATCATATCTGGTCGAAAAATGTTTTGTAATTCTCTTTGCCGAATTGTATCCATTACAATATTTTTGAAAAAAATTTTTACGTGCTTTTCAAAAAATTCAATACCCAAAGTTTTTGTAAGCATAATTGGAAGTAGGCGTAATAATAGTATTCGTGCAATTCTGCCAGCTGAACTGAAACTACCACTAAATGTACGTCCAATTTTATAGATATCATTATCTTTATTTTCGAGTGAATTCACTTTGATTCCAAAAGCACAGGTTGCAATTACGTCATTCGTAAATCGTGAAAATGATTCTTTGACTTCCAAAAGTTCACGATTTCCATCAATTTGCAATTGTTTATCATAATAGTTTGCTGTATCTGTTGCACACTCAACTACAAATTCAAACATTTGTCTCATTTTGCTACTAGTAAATGCAGGACTCAAAGTTGCTCTCATATCTCTCCATTTATTTCCTTGCATGATGAATAATGAATTTCCTAAAAGAGTATCATTTTCTGGTTCAAGAATAAAACGATGATCGGTAAAGTGGTCAAAGTCCTTAATAACAATTTTCTTGATTATATCCAAGTCGCGTAGAACTATTATAGGGGTTTTCATATCAAAGATACCGACAATCCTGATAATACCAAAATCGATTAATCAAGAATATTAGGTCAACATAAAAATATATAAATATATATATATAATTAATATATATACTTCTCTTGTGGCTCAAAATTATAGACTTCTGAAACAAATTCCTGAGGTGATAATTTTTTCAACATCATCTTCATTGTATTTCCTAGTAATGGTACACCAGGGACGACTTTTATATTATGGATTTTAAAAAAATTGCTATTGTTGTTGAACCATTTCAGAAATGAATAAATAATGAATACTAAGCCACATGCACATATTAAATACAACATTATGAACTGTTAATTTAATTGGAATAAATTAGGGGAACTGAACTCATTCACATTTAATTCACTACTGCCAAAACCAATAAGTAGTTACACACATAGTATTTGAAAATGAAATTAATTTAGTATATTTTGTACGTAGGTGTGGAGATTTCATAAAGAATTCAAATTATTTACATTCATACATGAGCACAATACCAAAAAATTCAAGGTCATTGATAATATGAATGTATGCGAAACAAGATACAGTAATCATAGCGATTTATGATTTGTTTTTTTTTCTCAATCAATCGCTTTTGCGATTTCTGCAGCAATTTTATAAAATCGTTTACATTGGTTATATATTTTTTTTCTTCTGACATTATCCAACCTTATGATAAGGATAAGGCCATAGTAAAACATTTCGCTTCAATTACAAATATTACCACAGTTATTTAGGAAATGAGAAATTTTAATTATTGGTGCACAAAATCGTTCACCAATATCCCAATGAATATATTATTATTATTTCCATTAATTGTCTTTATAGTTGCGAACGGTGATCTCATTTCAATGAATGTATACTAAATAAGTAAATTGATAAATCAGGTAAATCTAATCAACCCATTTAAGAAACAATCATATTTTTCAAATTTTTGAAAGTTTGTTCAGTTACATTCAATGTTTCTTCTTATTTCAAATATCTCTTATTGAAATGTCTCTTCTTATTTCAAAAATTGCAATTGAAATTTAAAATGTTGCATTTGAATGCGAATTTACACGATCGGATGTTCAAATTAAATTGAAACAGCGCCTGAATCAATGCAATAATTAAAGTTATAACGCCATCCGGTTTTCAGAGAAAAATCATAATCATATGTATATTAGTTGTATGAATGATTGTACACAATGAGATATATAATGATGAGATTAATACTCCTAATACGAATTAACACGAATTATATTATTCATTCACATGTTCGTTTAACGAATAAAATATATTCGAAATAAGACCTCCACACCAATTCAATAATCACCTGTAAATATATAAAATATAACTAAATGAATTTATCCATTTGGACCTCCAAGATTGATCAGTGCAGTCTGCTTGGTTGTGTGTAAACCACATACTATTGGAATTAATATTATTGTAATACAATAAATAAATATAATAAAATTTCGATTCAGTCACCTTCTTGTCTTTTGGTTGTAAACTTTAAAATTTTCGTCAAACCTGTTTGTCAGCTAATTATAATTCAGTACTGCGAACAATTGTAAATTACCCGAAAAAACTGTGACAAAAACATATAATTAAACGAATCTGTACTCTACTATATGTTATTGGTAATTGTAATTAGTAATTAGTTTGCTACTTAATAGAAAGCATTCTAATAATTTTAATCAATCAGAGGTTAGTGGTACCACGATTAGTTAAACAATTTATTTTAGCAGTGTTTACCAATTCTACAGTAATAGTTAAATATCATTACTTTCTATCAATTTTACTGAGGTAAATCAAAGTGATTGACAAGAAATGAATTAATTGACAAATATTTGATTGTATACGGCGTATATCTCCACTAAGAACTAAAAAGATAATTTCAATGATTTAATGTGTTTAAGTAACGCATTTATTTGGAAATGGGACAATAGCAGAGAAATGTATATGATATTTGTGTGATAAGATGGGCAGAATTTATTTCAAGTGCTATACTTTCCATATTCAATTACAGTAGTAGGACTACATGTTTGCAAACAAATTAAAAAAATAAACTTACAAAAATACGTAAGAATTGTTTAAAATCTGATTCCTATCAGCTTAAACGCAAGTGACATGCTTACGCATTTTATTGTGGGGAAAATTTTATAAGCAGTGGAAAATTTTTGAAAATAAAAACCCAATAATAAAATTAGTTATAGTGCCTTCGGTTAAATGTTGATTAGCATTACTTACAAGTTGATTCTAAAAAAAATTTATTGAGTCTAAATACAGAGCGGAAGAGTGTGTTTCTCATTATATCGAGAGAGATAGTTTTTCATAGTTTATATGAGAAAATGTAAAATATATATCGTAAACGAACGGAATGGATATCTATGTAATTGTGAATTAAATCTATCAAATAGTGTTGATTAAATTTCATTAAATAAAAATATTAAAATCTTAAGCAAACTTTTCCAAAATTTATTTATTGAAAATCATTTTCTAGTTAGAAGATATAATATTTATACAAGTAATTATTATAGTTTTTAGTATTTAATAGTTTCAGTTTATATACGAGAACATGTATCATACAGAAGAACAATATAAAATTAATTTAAATTTAAATCAGGTTAAAATTGCATACATACTTCATTTGTATTAAACGAAATTATTTTCCATTTTATAATTGCCATTCATTTGGAAAGCCACTAAAGTGATATATTGACTATCGAAAAAATTAAATAAACCACTGGATTTTATAGTAATAGAACAATCAATATCATTTATTTGAGTAAATATTTGTAATTAAATACTTGTTACATTTGGATAAGGAATTTCAAGTATATTAATTTATATTGAGTTTTAACAATGGATAATGAACATAATATTTTTGAAACAATTAGGAATTGAATTAGTGAACGTTTACAACTTAATAAAAATATGATCAATATTTTTTTGTGGTAAAATGAATTGCCATATTACTTATTAGTTAACAGTTTATTGTGTATGCATTATGTATATAAGTATCTTTAGTTCTTGAAATTAGTGATTAGAAATTTTAATATTGAATAATGAAATAAATTATACTAATGCCACTATCTCATAAGTTCAGTTCTCATTAAACGTGATTGATATAATAATTAATATTAACAGATTGATGGAATTTATGACTTGTACAACGTGTTTAAAAATTTAAGATGGAATCGAAGGAATCATATCGTAAAGTAGATGCCGTTGATATTAACAATACAGGTTAGAAGTAATTTAACAGGTATTCATTTAGAGAATATCATTTTTAAATCTCATTAATTCAGATGTAAAAAATGCACCGCCAACAATATCCGAAATAGTAGATAAAAAAATAATTAGCAAAGATGTAGAGACCCAGAGACCAAAACCATCAGAACATGATGTTGGTGTTGATCATCCAACCAGTTTTTTTGAAACTCTAACACACTTACTTCGTGGCAATATTGGATCAGGACTTTTTGCAATGGGTGATGCTTGTAGGAATGCTGGTATTATCTTATATCCAATATTAACTTTGGGATTAGCTATCATTTGCGTTCACAGTCAACATTTATTGGTAAATATCGGTTCAAATTGTTAAATGTGCCTTTATTAAATTGTAGTAATCGTACTTTTGAAATCGTTTAGTTGACCTCTGCCAGAAAAATGAAGAACAAACTTGGATATGATCTAAGTCCGGATTTTGCAGAGACTGTTGAATTGTCATTTGCTAATGGTCCACCACGGTTACGCAAATTTTCATCAAGTATGAAATTGTTTGTAAACTCATTCCTTTGTGTTACACAACTCGGATTTTGTTGTGTATATCTCGTATTCATAACTTCTAATGTAAAACAGGTAAATACTGAAATTATTTTTATTGAATATGAGTTGTAGACCTAACAGACTTATAAATTATAGATATTAGACATATACGGTTTCAATCTCGACCTACATTTAATTATGTTCATCGTTTATATTCTGGTTTTACTGCCATCGATGATAACAAATTTAAAGTATTTGGCACCGTGTTCGTCATTTGCGAATATTTGTATGATAACCGCTATCGGTATTACTTTTTATTATGCCAGTCAGGATTTACCCAGCATATCTGAACGATCATATGTCGCATCTCTTCAACAACTTCCACTATTTTTTGGTACTGCAATTTATTCATTTGAGGGTATTGGTTTGGTAAGTGATAATTACTTAACGCTCATACTACAAATTTATGTAATTGATTGCCATTTAAACCAATTGTATGATAGGTTCTACCGCTTAAAAATGTGATGAAGAAACCAAATAAATTTGGTCGACCTGCTGGAGTATTGAATATTGGTATGTCAATTGTAACTGCATTATTAATATCTTTTGGGTTCCTAGGATATTTAAAATATGGAGATGATGTAGCAGGTAGCCTCACACTGAATATTCCGCAGGATAAAATGTACAGCAGAAATGCAATAGATTTTACTTTGTACAACCGTTAATGATTAATTTGATAAACTTTACAGATTAGCCCAATCAGTAAAAGCAATTGTATCTTTGGGAATACTCTTCACGTACCCATTACAATTTTATGTACCTGTTCAAATTTTATGGCCAGCTATTATAAAGGCAAGACAGCCTTTTAAAAATCCAGTATTTGCTGAGATATGTTTTCGTGTCGCAATGGTCACATTAACTTGTGAGTAAACTATAAAAATAAATTCAATCATTTTGTGTATGTGCAGTTGAAACTGATTTAATTGATTATTATGAATCTATTGCAGTTGCAATTGCTGGTTTAGTTCCACAGTTAAATGTTTTCATATCACTGATAGGGGCTCTATGTTCCACAGCTTTAGCTTTAGTGTTTCCGCCGTTATTGGATTTAATAAATTCTTGGGAATACTCGCTAGGTGCAAACCTATGGCGATTATTTAAGAATTTTGGTATTCTATTTGTCGCACTCATAGGTTTCTCAACTGGAACCTATGAAAGTGTTTCAGCCATAATCAAAACATTCTTTTAATTAAGAAGAAATGTAATTGTACTACAACAATATTAGGATTTAAACTATGATTATGAATTGTAAAGCTATGTTATACTGTAAATATGTTTTTATATGTATACCTACCAAATATGTGAAGGTAAATTTGTTAGATGTTAATTTAGTTTAACTTTAGACAATTAATTAATCAATCAATTAATATGAAAATGAAACAAATAGATTGTATATAAATATGTACACGCAACTTATATTTCTTAACATGAAGGAATTTTTTTTGTTTTCGATTTTTTCTGTTTCTTTTGGTATTCACTCTTGTCTAAATTATGCTGGAAGAAGTTGGCCTCCTTTCTTGCTTGTGATATTTCAGTTTGTAATCGGTGCTTATAAACTGCCTTTTCATATGTAAGTCTTTCACTCAAGTGTACCCATTTGAAACGTGGAAGGTATTTTAAACTCCAAGAAATATCATAGAACTCTGATTTTTTTCTCAATGATATAGGTTTGTTGTTCAGTTCAACTGCAACTTGTTTAGCTACTCTCTTGCTCTCAAATTCTACCCATCCTTCCGTAAAGTGTTTGAACAATCGTTTGTCTTTTTTCGCTTTAGAAGTTGCGTCTAAAAATTTGATTCAAATGATTTAGTGATTTTAGTTAATAGACGTACGATATGAACTTGATTTGTTTTATTTGAAACACTGTTACCTATTGATTTCGCTGGCTGTAGGAAAATCCGTCCAATTTCTCCAAATTCACCTAACATTGTACGCAGCTTAGTTACGTTCATATTCTTAGGAATTGTTGAAATGTAAATTATGCCTCTTTTTCTTTTTTTTGTTGTCGATTGTTTGCTGGTCGCTGAAGGTCCTGCTTCAACATCATCCTCACACAAAGAGTTTTCATCAGTAACACACTCCAGGTCATTGTCATTCACCATTCTAATTAATAATTGATATGGCTTATTATAATTGAAAAATTGAATCAATTACAACTGAATCTGCAATATTAACGTACTTCGATTAATATAGCCTTATATACGATTTAAATTTAAATTATACCCTAAATTAAGTTTGTTTCTTTTAAAGCCGCTTTAAATATATTTCCACCTGGTAAGTTTTAAAATACACAACAAAGTACCACCATCTAATGTCATAAATTGGTATTTTTTAGTATTTAAGAACACCTATTTAAGATAGTTATATTATTGACTCTTTTGACTGAGTAGATATATTATGATACTCAAAATAATTTACAAGAACTTCACAATTGATTTGCAATGGGTGAATCTAACGAATTGAAGCAATTTCAGACTGTATTTGAAAAAGATTTTTACTAACTTTTTATTGATCTTATAAGCAAGTAATCATTAGTTACTAGCAATTGCATTAGGTGTGTATGAAGTCAATAGTAACTCTATTTTTGGTATTTAAATACACCTTTTCACAAACTTCTAATACACCCGCGTTGGTGTCAATGCGTTCTTACTAAAGTATTAATGTATTAAATTAATAATTATACTAAGTATTTGATTCAGTTTCTAATTTAATTTTTGTTTTTTTTTTATTTAATTTTTTTTTACACCTTCTCTCTTTCTTCCTTTCTTTATTTTGATTGCATGTCTGCCCTTTACACCTATTTACATTTACACCTAATTTTTTTTTATAAACAATGTCATTCAACACGTGCTATTCATATTAAATGACGTTTCAAATGCAAGCTAACTGTTTCTAATGGAATTACTCCTGTCGATAACTGACCTAGACTATTTTAGCGTATTTTGAGATTTTAATATGTGCCAGGCAACAATGTGAATATTTTTTTTTCGTGTGCAGGCATAAATCCAAATGTGATAATTTAATGAAATTATATAAATTAATTTAATTAATTAATGCATTCCAATACAATTCATTAGCATTGTAATATTCACGAATAATTTTCTGAAATGATAAATAATATACAATTTAAATTTAGTACTGCGGTGATATTAATATTTAGTAAATTAGGCCGTTATCATTCTATGAACATTATTATTTAAAATTACTGTTATCAATTACGAAATTTTGGAAATCGAAGCAACTAGAATACAATGAAATTTTAAATAAATAACCTGCGCTTTAATGTTAAGAAATAGATCGATATAATATTTGGTAATAAATCACACTGTTTGAAACACTGCAATACAATGTACCGGATAAATTACACTCATATAGTAGTAGATCCATATGCAAACTCGTTGTGTATTTCTTTACATAATGATCAAGTGTTTCTTTCTTATTCAAGTATTATAAGTTCAATATCAAGGAGCGTAAATGATTGGTACAAATAAATAACTGATGTAAACATAAACGGTCAAAATATAGTTAATAGCACTTGATTTTGGTTTAAGAATATGAAGGACACACGGACGTAGTTTTTAAAAAACAAATAATATTATTTGTAGTATCAACAATTATTGTAGAAGTAATTATTGTAATTACAAACATTCCATTAATTTTGTTTATGAAATGTTTTTAATCTTACTCGGATTACTTAACACGATGTATTAAGGCTTTATTAAGACCTGGTTTTTAATAATAAATTCAATTTGGTGACAATAATATCGAAACGCGTTACGATATTTAAATATTTGTAATATGTTACAACCATTCTTCAATTTATTATATTTATAATTAATAATGTTTATTCCATATTAATTCATGAAGTATTTATGGATAAACGAACGAGTAAAGGATGTAATGAAATATATAACTTTATATTTTTGTATACGAAATGAGATTACTAAGAAAACTTGTACGTTTCCTTCGAAATATTAGTAATAAACTTATAAAATATGGTAACTATTTTCTTTAAACACATATGTGATTATACTTACTTAACAATTTTAGAATAAAAATTATACAATTATACAATAAATATACGAATGCAATTGTCTATTATTATTCATAATTTGGTAATTTCTGTATTGATAAACTTTTAAGAGGTCAAGTTTACGAGGCTGTTAAATTTTGCTATAAATGTATTTTTCGATATGAAAATTTACTATTCTTAATACAACCAGCAACGAGAAAAGTGCGTTGTTTTATATTTTTTAAATAATATAATAGATTAACTTTAATATATTAAAGAGCTATATTAATTAAGGTATTAATTAACAATTTTAAAGTATGTAATAATATCTTCAAGTCCTTTTATAAAATTAATGTGAGCGTTTTTAAATTACAGGGTAATCAGTTATTTGGTGCATATTCTTTAATCATGAAGTTCTTGTATATTGCATTTGCAATTTTAATGATTTTATATTCAACGGTTGGTTCTACAAATGGACAAATGGATAAAAAGAAATGGCAAAGGAATTGTAGGATTATTCACGGTCCAACCAGTCCATTTTGTTGGGGAAGGTGAACTTATTTATAAAATTTCAATCAAAATCAATTGTTAAATTAATACGTTAAGTTATTTTAACATCCGTTACAGATGTGATTCTTAATATCTACGTATTACTTTAGCGATATTATTTTTATAATAAATATGTACGTTAAATTATTCAATAGAATAGAAATAACCATTTATCAATAATGTTCAATAGAAATCTGAAAACAATTTCTAATGTGATAGTACTGTTGTTCAGAGTATTAATAATTTTAAATATCGTATCAGTAGTGATAAATAAAGTTGATGAAACACATTACCATAAAAAATGGTGGCATTATTTAGCAATCCGTGGACCCCACAATCCAGTTTTGAATGGTTAATATTCTAATTAATACAATAAAAATTGTTTTCAATTAATAATACAGTTTAAAAATAATAGTTTTTATTTTAAATAAGTTATTTCCACAATTTAATAACACCGTCTCGACCACTAGATACAACGAAACTTTGTTTTGATGTTTTGCAAAAGAGTAAATCTGTAATAGCATCATTATGTTCTGGTGCTGGAGAATTTGGTCCAGATCTTGGTCCCAAATCATCAGAATTAAAACGTGCTGACGATGATCCGCTGCGTACGTTCGTACCAGTGTCTAATCTTGTCTCATAAATGACAGAAGTACCATCAATCAACCGCGAGCTAAAAATAAGATGAAACTGTGTATGAAATGTATAATTGAGATCTGAATATGAATATTACTCATAAGTGAATGATGTTTCTGATTGAACATCTTTTATTGTTGATACCACTACTGAACATCGTGACGCTTCTAAAAGATCCCAATATCTTATCCTTTGATCTGTGCCAGCACTCATTATAAAAGGTGCCTTATTTGTAATGCCTGTGAGCATTCCATAAACCGAATCGGAATTTGTCTGAGGCGATTCAAATACATTGTGTCAACAAATTTCAAATTTATTCTATCATTACTCATTACTATACCTGATGAGATAATGGAGGATGATTGCTTGCCCAGAGACTACTTTCAATTTGACCAGTTTCAATATCCCAGATGGAAATCTCGTTATTACCTTTAGCGGATGATATAAGACGTGATGGTTCTGTTGGATGGTGCAATAATTTGCAAATCCTTCTCTTACTAGGGTTTTTTAGTTCAGCTTAAAGAAAAACAATTTATAATTAATTACACTCAATAGAATTATTGAAACAATGTATTAAATAATACCTATAGGCAATCTAAATCGAAGATCCCAACAGATGTGTGTCCCTGAATTAGTCCCTGTTGCAAGCCAAGAGTTTGATAAGTCAATACAAAATGTTGTTATAGTTCCATTTTGCAAAGGCTGTTTTAATCTCCACGCATTTTTATGAGGCATTCTTATATCCCATCCGATAATGGAACCATACAATGTTGAATAAACAACTACATTCCTATGACCGTTGTTTAAAGCGTGCATATCAATAATAGGGCCATCATCTATATCATTAGAGGACATCTGCTTGACTTGTTGTAAAGCCATTTTCGAAGAAGATGGATCTATACGAAGTAACATAATGCTACCATCTTTACCGCCTACAGCTAAAGACTGACCAGAATCGCAGGATGCAATAGCATGAATTGGCGATTGTGTTATATAGACTTGTCTTGATCGATTAATACTTGTTCTACCATCTAATTTATTTGCATCCCAAAGCCGAAGCGTACCATCTATGCTAGAGCTTACAAAGAGTGATCCAAATGGTGTCATAGATGTTAGTTTGGTAATAGTTTTCTTATGTTCATGCAAATGTGCTGCAAGTGTGCCATTCAATTTCCAATTCTTTGGAATCGATGAATAATAAGTCTCTGAACTGGTTCTATTAGATAATAGGCTTTGGAAATATGTTTTTGTTTTTAGCTTCAACTCCTCTAGAGAATTATAGCAACTCGAAGATTTTTCTGAAATAGATATCATAAATTTTTAATCAAACAGTCTTTTTGGCTGATTAAAGCTAGGCAAATGTACCTAAGATCGAATTTTTCTCAGGCATGCTATATTCGGCTAATGAAGACCCAACGTCTGTATGGCCTTGCGGTTGGTTTAAATTTATATCCGATCCAGCACTAGGTGTATCATTTCCTTGAGCGCCTTCATTCAAATCAAGGATAAAATCAACATGAATATTATCATCTGATTTTTTGGTATGCCTGAAAATTAGGAATATTATTTTATCAAAAATAAATTTAATATGATATAATAACTCTCACCTCTCATTGCCCTTATTTTGCTTTTGATCATGTAATGTGTACTCGAAAGTTTTAATTTTAGCATTGTTAATCATAATATTGCCATTGAAACTGGGTGATTTTTCTACTGATCTGTATTTATTAATTTTAATTATATGCCTCTCCATGGATAATATTTGCTTCTCAACTAATTCATTCATTCCTTTTTCAAGTAACCGCCTGAAAAACTAAAAATTTGTTCCAACCAATTATACACATGTTATTAATAAATGAAAATTCAAAACATACCACTTTCATATCTGGTGGAACATCAGAAAACTTTTGAAGAAAACTCTCTGAAGAAACAACACGATATTTCCTTCGCTCATGTATCAAATTGAAAAATTCTTGTATCTTACTATAACGTATAAGTTCATCATAGATATTACGAGGAATCGGTGGTTGTAAACAATTCATCAAAATTTCTGGTTTTTCAAGTTGTATTATTTGTGTTTTGAGATAATTCGAAATAAGTGGCATAATTTTACATTGAACTTCAATGGGTCTTAAAATTTTAGCAGCTTTTGAAATTAAACCACATATTTCATGTCGAATCCATAAATTTGGATGGTTTAAGTAGGAAACACACTCTTGTATGCATAGTGCAATTCCAGATTTTAATATCAATCCAAATTCGATAAATATGTGAGTCGTAGCAATGGATTTTGCTATCACATATTCTTCGACATCAGTCAATCCCTGCAACGTTCCAATTTAAAAAAAAATCAAATATTTTGATAAAAAAAAATAACTTATTTACTTGTTGCAATAAGGGTATTAATATATCTGAACAAGCCCATCCGACAAAAGACACAGCATCAAAAATAGTTTCAAAAAATGATCCTCTTAAATTTTTATCTTCCTTATCATTTAAAAATGTAATCATATGTGATATGATTATGTCGTTTGCTAGAAAGAAATCATCAACAAATAAATTATTTATGGAATATATATATATTTTTAAATAAATTATATATGTACCCCTTTCTTGACCAAAAAACCAACATAGCTTAGCTATATTTGATTCCATTAAGGTCTGTTTTACTAAAGATTCAGAATCAGTTAAAATACTTGAAATCATTTCTTGTATCATGGAATGTAATGTGTTCACTTCTGCATCATAAGCTTTATCATTGTCATTTGCCGAAGTATCTTTCAACGTTTGATCCAAGAATTGCTGGGCAATTTGTGCAAGTGTAGCTAAAGGAGATTAATTAACAAAATTAATAAATTTATATAAAAATAAAAATTATATTTTCTTACAAATATCTTCAGCGAATGCAACTCGTACATTTACGGCAGGATCAGTTGCTAATGGACGTATTGTTGGTAATATATATTCAGGAAATATATTTGCATCACTTTTTGGTAGTTTCTTTACTTTGCTTAAACAGCTAGTTAATGTATGTAAAGCTGTAATCCGAACCCGAGGTGAATTATCATGAGTTAAATGTAGCTGGAATGGAAGTCATACGATAAATTGAAAAATTTAACTCATAAGTGGAATAATCCCATACAATATAAGGTAAAATCCTGTCTAAAATTGTTTCAGATGAGCTAAAAACTGATAATTTCCGCAATATCTCCAAACATTGTGTCTTTGTTTCACAATAGTGTAGACCTCGAATACAAGATGTTACCACAGATATCATAATTATTAGCCCATCATTATCATCCTTATCACCGTCGTTTCCGTTTGTCAAAATTTTAATAATCTGTTCAATATCTGCATAGAGGCGAGATATTTTTTCATCGGCCATTAGAATTGGCGAAGAGGAGAACATTTGTAGAAATGATTGGAGGAACGAATAAAAGTATTCAGGAAATAATTTCCCTTTTTGTGAATCGAGCAATAATTCAGCTGATTTCCGTTTCTTTGGATTTACCGCTAACATCGACATTAACAATGATTTTAGATTTTCATCTTCGATCAAAGATAAATGCTGTCCGAACAAATCATCTTCATTTTGTTTTTGTAAAATAAATTGTGTGTATTCCAGAGGAGCGGCGTTACCATCAGTCCACAATTCGATAAGAGCACAACTGATAATAAATAAGTAAGTATTGTATTTTGAATTTAAATCGAATTAAATTAATGAATACCCAGCTGAAAATATATCCATTTCTGGTTGCATTCTAGCAGTATGAATATCTTCATCAAATATTGAATCCACCATTACATTGTTTTTATTCGAATTATTTTCGAATGGGCTTTCTTGAGATTTGAGAAACCTATGAAATGAATAAAATAATAATTATTGGTGAAATAAAATTCAGCATATGTAAATACCGTTCTGGTGCAATATAACAAGTCCGCCTTCTACTAGTATCGAAGAAATAAGTGTAATCAGCCGGATTATCTCTTGGCAGATAAGTTGGTTTAAATGAAGCAAAATCTGCTAATAAAACCCAATTCCAGGATGTTAGTAAAATATTTTCCAACTGCAAAGAAAAACAATAATAGTGGTAACTAAGAACTGGATTCAAAAATAAGAACATGTACGGCATTTACCTTAATATCACCATGACAAACTTTTTGCTTATGGCATTGCAAAAGAGCACATAATATTTGAAATGTAACCCATTTCTTTTCAATGACAGTCAGAAAAGGTCGTGTTGAAATTCGATCATATAAACTGTGTTTCACATATTCTCTCATTATAAGACAAGCTTTTTCAGTTAGCTAAAATGGAATTGTTGAATTAAAGTAAAGCGTACTATTAGTTTGACTGTATTAGTTACATACAACAACTCTTTGGAACGGTAAACAATTAACACAGTTTCCCAGTAATTTTGTAATTCTTTCAATCTTATCCGAGTGACTCTCGAGAGGAAGACTTGGATCGTGTCGAACAAAAACTTTAACAACCAAGAGACCTTCATCTGATCGTACTCTGGCTACTTTGAAGAATCTAGTATTGCCCATACTACAAAATAAGATAATAAAAAGAAATTTTTAGGAGGTACCTGGACATTTAGATCACTAATATATTACCTTGACTCATACTGTAAATTTGATTCGAATGACCCTTCGAAATAATGTTCAATAGGGTATATTTGCGATGGAGCAATTCCAACCAATTGATTGCCCATTTTCTTTAATTACGCCTTCGACAAATACCACCAAAGTAAATATTCACACTGAGTGCTTCCTCGTATCACAAACTTGCATATTCTTATATGAAATAGGTATATACAGTATGCAGTGTTGTCTCACTGCGTTATTTAATTACAATTTCGCTATCAATACTCAAAATTAATCTGTTGGACCATCTATTAGATGTTAGCCTGATCATTTGCCAGGTTGAAAACTTTGTTTACCTCGCTAATTAATTTAAAAAAAGGCGTATGATTACATCAATTATATATTACATACGACTTTAATAAAGTTACAAATATACTATTAAAATCTCTCTGAGAGTCTACAAATTGAGGCAAAACCATATGCTTTAAACTGCATTTATTTCAAACATTATTAGCGTCGGTACTACAGTCGAATTATTATTGAATTTCCGGTGCATTAATTTCAGTCGAATAACATATAATTACACATTAATCAAATACCGATTTAGAAGCCTTTATTATTCTGGTAATAAGCAATTTAATATTTATCATTTCACAATGTAAATATTGATGTAATTCTTGATAAAATGTCCTTAGTGTGACCCATTCACATATTATTTTATATTTTGTAATATACCGTGAAAGTTATAATGAACAATGAATAAATACTGTTTATTTCCTTTTTCCCTTCTTCTTTTTCTTTTGTGCCTCTGGCCAAGGAAATCCACGATTTTTCAAAACATCCTATTAGATTAGGATAGTAAATGTTTTATCTTAATTAAAATTGCAATTGAATAATTTTTACCTGGATATTGTGGCATATGAAATATGCATTTTCCATGGCTCCTTCCGTGAAAATATCGCCATGGAACTTTGATCCTTTTGATTTCCCTGATCCAGATTTCTTTTTTCGTTTTCCACCATCACCGTTTTTTTTCTTTTTACTCGAACTTTGTTGACTTACATCTTTAGAATTATTCGATTTCTTACCTTTTCCTGCCATTTAATGGAAAACACTTCCGACAGTATAAATTATTTGAGTGTTTATTGAAAATAATAAAGAACGAAGTATAATATTGATTTCTGACATAGCAAC
Organism: Coboldia fuscipes; assembly: GCA_001014335.1. Lineage (NCBI taxonomy): Eukaryota > Metazoa > Arthropoda > Insecta > Diptera > Scatopsidae > Coboldia > Coboldia fuscipes. The sequence continues at coordinate 262,826 of JXOR01000354.1, forward strand.
CAAGTTATATTGATAACAATAATATATATAATATTAAGACAATTCATGTCTTTTCATTCTTTCCCGATATCAAATGCAAATCAATAATATTTATTAACGTTTCTTATTCTATTACACTTTCCAAAATACTCATTCAATTATCTCCATTTAATAATAAATATTGTCTTTGACTTAATTTACATTGATATTAAATCACATTTCTTAATATTAATATAATATCAAAATGAAATATTTACAAATATGTACATGCACTATCAAGTAAAATCATTAGAGCTTTGACTAGACCATGAAAGCGTTAACACCAGTTTAATGTTTCAGCTACACTATTTTGCGTACATACATTTTATTCTATAATATTTGGTTTAAAATTTGGCCCAAAATTAAAATTAGTAGGGATGCTTTTATAATTATGCTAGAGTTCCTATGTCCTTGTACATGTACCAGAGGCCTTGAGTTTAGTCTCTGTAATGTGCGATAATTATTTGTAAGTAGATCACCTTCTTCATTCTTAATAGTTTTAAATGGTTCAATCTGTTCCATTGTAAATGGTATTGATTCACCCAATACAGTCCAAATAACAGCTTCATCGCATGTCGGTGTAGTTAAAGATCCATCATAACGATAAAACTCTGTTGTATCCTTTGGTAACAACATATCAGGAGATATTGCTTTCTTTAATCCATTTTCATGACCAACCTCGTCTTTAATTTCCTCCGTACCATCCAATATAGTCTTTAGTGCTGAATTTACATCATCCGATACCTAACATGGTTATTATTTATATTACAATTACATTATATTTTCATCTATACATGCATTAAGTGTGTAATAATTATATTTACATGGAAGAGAATCCCTAATACAGCAACACCTTTCTGCACTTTAACAGCTGCCGAAAAATTATTAAAATGTTGTTCATGAGATACCATATGAAGTTCAAGTCCATAACTATAGAATTGTTAAATATATCTATTATTTATGTTTTTGAATAATATCAACAATTAGAGTAAATAAATTAAAATATTTTGCTTACCGTACACCATTAATTGTATGCTCCGATGCCCAATGAAAATGCATTTGATCTAATATGTATATACCAGGTAATCCGCCACCAGTCATCATATATTTTTGACCACTTGGAATATCAATTTGAACTGTCAGGGAAAATACATGATCAATTAATTAATCGTTCTCATTCGTTAATTATTAATCAAAAATGATATATTTTAATTACGTAACACCATCACTAATTGAATGGTATTTAGAAATTGCATATAGCATTACTTGGTAACTATGAATACTCATGAATATTTAATAAACATATTAATAATAATTGATAATCATGTACTTAAATTCACACAATATGTGTATATAATAATTATTTTATAGTTTCTCAAGTTATTCAACCGTTGTATTAGAGTACTGATAACCTAATGCGTTGATATGATTGTTATAATTTATACATGAATATGGGTAGGATATACCAGATTAAAATATTGTGTAATTCTCGTATTATTTTATAATTCATTAATAAGTTTCACTTACTCGAATGACCAGTATTTTTGACTTTGGCATTTTGGATTGGTTTATCGTAGTTCATAAATACTAATCGGGGATAATAACCGATCACAGATGCATCTTCTGCTAAATCAATTGGACTCTGTTTTCGTCCCTCACGACATACTCCAGTCCAATCTTCACTATCTAAAATTTAAATATAAAAAAGAAATGATACTTTATTATAGACGGACACTCATTATTGCCATTACAATTCATCGTGACGTACAATGACCATTTTCTTAAGTCATGCCTGATTTATGATCGTCTTATCATCCGTTAATGATTTCAATTGTTGTTTATGATTTTTTAATTCATTTATGGACATACATTTTCGTTAACATTAGGTTTGGTGTCATGAATACCAGATCCAATCAGTTAACGCCTTTTTAATTTTTGTTATCGTCTATCTTTTGGAACGAAAATTTTGATTTATGAACTCCCGCGCACTTATCAGTTGACCAGTGACAAATTACCTTATGTCCACTTATTGTCTTTGCACGAATTTAACAATAGCGTGATAAACAGAAATTGCTAAATAATTGATTTACGATTTATAATTAAACCATCATAATGATAATAATTATGGTGAATCCGTAGGTTAATAAAATGTTTCAATGATTTTAAGGATAACATTGTATTGTGAAAAATTTATCAAAATGTCATGCTATCATGATTCTAATGATGGGCTACTACCATCCATTATACAGATGATAACTGTATAATTTGATTCATTTGCATCATCATAATGTTTGCAAATGAATTTTAAAATTAATTTTCGTCTACATTATCACATGAAATTATATTTATCTTAACATTTGGTATTTATTTCTCACATGAATGTACTGGGGCGAATGTTACGTATCATCACCATCATAAAGTAATCTAATGGCATAAATTATATATTTATGGTCATTGTCCATAAATCAGACTATTATATATAAACTAATATTCATCTCTGAAAAACAGAGAAGTCACACAAAACACAACCGAGTTATTTTAAATAGGAAATACAGATTTGTTCAAATTACAAAAACTAATTGTCTTCATTTAGTCCAATTGAAGAAATTCTGCTAAACATTGATATGATTTTATCATTCACAATGTTATAATTTTCTTTTTGTTGTGTTCGCCAGAGGAAGTTGACAATAAAGTGATGGAGACAGTACGTTATGCGTTATGTGTTATATCTCAGATGATCATGCGATACTGATAAGTCTATTACAAGATATATTATTATGTATTATCAAACACATTTTTAGCATGATCTTCATCCAATTTTTATTATGCTACTATATTGATTAAATATTGAAAAATATTATTGTTTGGATATATAATCTCAAATATTTTTTGCTTTAAATTTAATCTCGAGTAACATAATGAGTATTATTTGAAAGATATTGTCAATTTCATATCACTGTCGGTAAACATGTTTGGAATTAATTCAATTGTTCAATTTACAGAGATAAAACACCAGTAATAGCGGCTCTTACTTTTGGGGAATCGTATACCTACTTGAGATCACAAATTGTCTGATAAAACGTATTTATTATGAGGAAGACAATATTTCTTGTCTTGATCTTAGTCTTGATATAATTATTTTATAATATAATAATGGAATTTTTGGTCGTACGCGCTAAATAATACCACTTGTTAAAATTATCAGTTTGGCATGAAAATAATATTGTTAATGGATATCTTAATCAGTTTATGCTTACCAGTAATTACGCCATTTGGTGCTTCTGTTGGATAGCCCCAATGATCACTTTTGACCTCAACGAATGATATACCTAGAGGAGAACAGACAGATAGTAAAATGATTAATTTTATTAAGGCGAATTGAATATTAGCTGCATCACTCAATTTTGATTTATAACTGTATACAACATTCAATTTTATTCAATATACTAATTTTATCAATCTAAGTAAATTCAAGTGTTAAAAATTAATGGTTAAGAGTCCGAAGCAGTTATTTATTATCAATTGATTGACATTGTCAGATTATAATGTTAATTGAATTTCAATTTTATTGTACTTAATGACAATATTTTGGATTTTTGAATTTCAACAACCATAAATGTAGATAGTAATTGGTTTACAATCAATGATTATCGATGGATTCACGTAACAATTATGATTGATGGTGGGCAATCATGTGAAAATTATGACAAGATATCATCTTAATTAGGTTCAAAATTGTCATTGTAATTACAAATATTAACAAAAACACTTGTACCTATACGTATATTACATGAAATTTGGTTGGTAAGCAATTGTGATTCAGATTTTTTCTGATTTTTTTTTCAATTATTTCTGATGCCTTTTCAATAATAATGGAAAATCCTTTTATACAATCTGATTAATTATATATTTCACGAGTTTTGAATATTATAACAGTTCATATATCCCAAATAATTTGATTTCAAACACAATTTATTATTGCTGTGCACTTGTAGAGCAATCCGATTCACTTTTTCTGATGAAATTTATTAATAGTGTCTTGATTTGTAAATTAAAATTAGAAATAAGAACAGCACTCTAAATATAAAGTGATTTGTCCACTGTAATATGTACCATTAAATGGGAAATAACTGAATGGAAATATTTAGATCAACATTGTTCGAATGGAAAAATTTCAACCCTCAACCATGAATAATAGATTCATGACAACTGTGAATCTATTAGATTTATTCCCATCACATAATAGTTCAATCAAATTGTATTTGTTATTAAAAAAAAACTGTATAATTTTTGCAAAACTTTATATTTATGGGAATTACATGTCAAGTTCAAGTGTGCAAATATTAAAAGAACTTAAACTATATATGTATTACAAACAAATCGATTGAAAAACCAATGTAAATTTTTTTTCTTGAAAACCATAGAATATGAATTATGTTAAATTAAAAATCATATTATAAATAATTTAAAAATCATTGCGAAAATAAAATATATTTTTACCCAGAATCAACATTAAATATAATTGCCACATGTTGCACTAAAAAATAATTAAAAACTTATAGAAGATTTTAAAAAGCACCGTTTGTAAAAAATTTAAGGACGAGAATGAAAGTTTTGAATTGAACACTACTTGCCGACTGATGGGCTAATAATGGTTAAGGTCTATTTTATATCACCTTGCCATGCTAATCAGGAACAAGATACATACATATATGTATCATAATAGAATATTTAAAAATGTTGTTTGATATAAAAGTCCCATCTAAATGATGGTATCGTGCATTTTCGTTTCATGTGTGGTCATTGGTGTGAGAAAACTTTAACTAGATCTACACATAATTATTTCAAGTGTCTATCTTGAATTGAAACATAATTGTGTGCAAATAGATCTGTTGTTAGTTATTTTTGTATGAATTATTGAAGACTTGCAAGAATTGGTAATTCACATTATGTGTTTCATGTAAAATGTATATGTAACATACGAATATTTACAAAATATATTGATAATAGAGTATTCGCTTGAACTTAAATATTTCTTGATTAGAGACAAAAAGGTTAAACTCAATAAATAAGGAATTTTTATCATCTTTTATATATTTATCTCGTTTAAAAAGATCCGTTAATGATATACGAGTATTAATGATATTCAGAATATTGAAATAATGTACTTGCACATCGATTTATTCCACGAATACGGCTTTGATCTTATATTATTGAATAACGAAGAATGAAATAATTTCAATGGTACCAACATAAACCGATGGTTAAAGCGTATTAGTCGGTCGAAAAAAACAAAAAGAGAAGAGCAAGAGGCTGTCAAAATCTGACGATATCAAAAATTGTATGAATTTGATATACCCATTTCATTCTGTCTATGAACCGGAGAATCTCGCATATAATTGAATGAATTCATTATAATATAACATCCAATTCAGTGCCGACATCGATATGGTATAACTCACATAGATTCAGTGCCTACATATTATTCGGTCGTGAAATAATTTAAATGAATTTGTGGGATATTTACATGCATGAAATTCGGTCGTAAATTTATATTTCGTTTTGGGAGGCATTATTGTACAAATATTGTAATTCAATAACTGTTAGTAATATTCACAACAACCAACTAATTTATGACTGTATGAATATATAGTATGCTGCATGAATACCGCTGTAGTATAATACAGCGCCAAAAAATGTAAAATTAACATGTAATCCTACCAACAACTGCTGGTTCGCACCAATTATTCCCTAATCTCGGTGGAAACCATGTAACTGGAGTATTG
>JXOR01000037.1:0-18263 GCA_001014335.1 Coboldia fuscipes
ACTTACATCTTTTCTGCGGAGGACTGTAGATATACCGTTTGGTATATGGAACAAGATGAATTATTGAAAACGGCCGTTATGAAAGACTCCATATGAATGACGGGCTATAAAAGACGCGCATTGAATTGAAATTATGAATCCAATTTATAAGACATATGGGCTTAGTACACAGCCTTGTAATCAAAATAAAGAAAGAAGAAAGAATCCAATTAATAAGTTCAATTATTGTTATTTATACCATAAATGAGTAATAAATAATTTTTTATTCACAATATTATATCATGGAATCAACCGAAGCTACAGCAATCCAGAGTTTACAAGAAATTTCAGGTAACATTATATTAACAATCATATGTACAGTTAAATATGCTTGTAAATATAAAAATATTTCTCTTTATTTTTAGGGCTTGGCCAAACAGAAGCAAAATATATTTTAGAGATAAACGGAAATAATTTGGATGCTGCAATTTCATATTATTTTGAACAAAATTCATCAGAGTTAATTGTACCTAACATAATTGTAGACTCAATTAGAGATCCAATACCTCCGCGAAGAGAACGATTATTACAAACCAATGATGATCAATTTATTGATACTCCTTCATCCACAAGACGTAAACGAAAAGCACATTCTTTATGTCCAATGCGAGACTTTCAGCGCGAGGCTGAATTACAAGAACAAATAATTTTTTCTATTAACAATTTCGAACAAGAAAAGCCTCAATGTTTGGAAGATTTATTTAGACCACCAATAGATTTGTGTTTCGTCGGAAATTTAAAAATGGCATGCTTATATGCTACACAACAAAATCGATGGCTGCTTTGTAATATTCAAGATTATAAATTTTTTCATTCTCAGATCCTAAACCGCGATATCTGGAGTTCAGAATTGATCCGTGGTTTAATAAAAAACAATTTTATATTTTGGCAAGTGGCAAATGACTGTGTTGAAGGAATTCGGTTCACAACATTTTATAAAGTTGTATCGTTACCATATGTGGCCATATTAGATCCCCGAACAGGCGAAGAGAGAAAACAAATTTGGCCAAATTCATTTCCAGTAGCTAATCAACATGATTTGTTAAAAGTGGGTGTTTTTGAAGATTTATTTAGAGAATTAATACAAAATAACCCTTGTCCAAATAATAGTTCAAAAATGAACTCATTTACACCTTCATCATCAAATTCAAGTAAATTTAATATTAATGAAGAAGAAGAATTAAATATTGCCATTAATAATTCAATTAAGGAAACAGGAATAAATTACAAAAAATTCCTTGGGGTAAGCAAAGGTAATATTGAAAACAAACTATATATTATATTCATTTTGCTAACACCTTTATTTGTTGTAATATAGATATAACAAAACTGCAAATTCGTTTAGAATCAGGTGAGAGATTATTTCTCGAATGGCCTGCGGACACTAAATTGGCAGCTATATCAAGTTACGTTCAAACAGAATTGTCAGTGACACATGAAAATCTTAAGTATATTTGCCCTATATTAAGAAATAATTTATTAGATATGGATCAGTCATTAGATATGAGATCTGCTAATTTGCATCCAACATGTATTATACATCTACAAAAAGAGTAAATACAAATATTTTTTACGAAAGTATAATACAATATGTATAAAAAATACATTAAATTTATTATTGGAAATATCGGGACACATTTCATTACAATTTTCTCTACAAAAACAGTATTTCATTGAACTAGAGAAATAAAAAAATTTGTACTTGATGAAAGAATGTTTGTCATAATATCATAGATAATCGCAAGGTACGAATACATAAGGTATCGTCGGCTCGGACGCATAAGGGTTCAATCAACTTTTGGTAGTTTTGTGTACACCATTGTTTTGACACAACAGAGATTCTTATGCATAAAATATACTGCTTCAATATTTCCTGTTTTGGGAACCTCAAAAATAAAAGTTAATTCAAATGAGATTAAAGAAATTACAAACAAAAACAAGAAACTTTGTTTACTTCTCATGTTGTGTATTTATAAGTTGTTTAACACTAGAACTACCAGAGTGGTCATTTTGACCATTTCTGAAATTATTTTTGTTATTTCTCGCTTATTTTTGTATATTTTGAGCTGAAATTTTTTAATTTCTCCTAATTTTAGACATATTTAATGATTGTAATAACGTGTTTTAATTATAAAAGATATGATGACACATACCTAGAACTACCCGGCGTATTTAAAATGACCATCGAACAATTTGTGTGGGTAATAGTTTTTATCGATCTTTGGGCGTGTGTGTGACGACGTTTGATCATCCGATAAATCGAATGATAGAGGTAGTCGTGTTTTGTTGGCCCTGCGACAAATCAGATCAGTTATTAGATTTTTTAGTCACTTGATTTAAATTATTTAATTTTGATTTCAACTATTTGCTTTAAGAAGATAAAATAACAATCAATTTTATCCATTTACACTTATTTATTCGGCGCTACAACCGGTGACCGGTCTCGGCCTGCACTAAAACGTCTCTGAACCAGGCACGGTCTCGCGCCGCAACAGTTCAATCGTTTATCCCTATTCTTCTGGCGTCTAAGTCTAAGCCATCTCTCAAAGTGGTTCTGGAATTTACCTCGCACGTGTAACATTTCGTTAATGCCGATTATGGCAGATTTCATTCTGTTTTTGACTAGGAAGCCTACCCCGAATATATGATGTTTTGCATGCTTTATTCCATGTATAAATCAATGTCCTGTGGTTTTCCTGATACCATTTAGCCGTGTTATCCGTCCGTTGCATCCGAGGCTATTTATTGCTGTCATGATCCGAGGTTTTTACAGGTAGATTATCGGCCCCATGCTAACCTTTCTTAGAAGGGACTAGTGCATTCAATTTTCTCGATAATAGTCGACCGAAGAGCACCTGTTGAGCACAGAATTTGCAGCACTGGTCTACTAGGCGTCCTTACGGACTATCAGTAAAACGTTCAGCACCAACCCTTAACTGTCCCAATCCGCTAATATCACTTACTCTTCTCCTTTCTCAGTTGCGCTTGGGACCGTCAATGCAAATTGTTGTAAAATTTGTTGAATTACCGTAAGTAAATTGCTCCATAAATTTTCTCTGATCGTGCCCACAGCGGTTTTTGTAAAATTAATACTGGCATGGGTTGTCAAATTTACTGTATACCAGTTTTAATACATGGTTCAATCCCATGATACAAATATACCAGTTATGTCCACTTTGATGAAAACAGCTGATTTCCTTCCTACCATAACAAATGATTTTAACTACAAGGGTATAAGAATTTGAGGTATGCTCGACTCGAAAAATTTAAAACAGCTAAGCGAAATATTTACTTGACTCACGCACTTGACATTAACTGCCGTTTTCGCTGTTTTTTGCTTTAATGTTATTCGCGGATATTTTATTGAAATAATTTAATGCACATTTTTTTTCAAATTACAATTAATTTTTTGTTTTAACATAGTGTGAATACTGTATGCAATTATAGGCAGAAAACAGCACACACAAAACTTCGTAATGTCTGCTATTAAATTAGGTTTTTCGGGTTTTTCAACATTAATTTTAGGTAATCTTTAATAGATCCTCCTACAAATTTTCAATTTATCAAAATAAATAATATATATTGAATTTACAACTAACATTGAACATCACGCCCCGTAAATATGTTTGCAAATACTACAAAATTCTGCAAATATATTTCAAATTTTAAAAACATTTTAAGTGTGAGTAATTTCATATGCAGATACGCTGTTTATAAAAAAACATTTTCTTTGTTCAATCCTAACAGTATATCAAACGTAACCAAATTTTGATAGATGATAAAGAAGGGTTAAATAAATAATATATTAAAATTAAAAAAATATTTTAAGCACCGATTCGGAGATATTTTGAAAAAAAATTTCAATCCTTCTAGAGCCACCCTTAATTTTTTGCTCGAGGGTATATTTTACTCCGGATAAAACTATCATCTGACCAAATTTTGTTACATTTGGATAACTGGTGTCCTCAATATATGGTGAAATACCAGCGGACACCGGACACTAGAAACCGAACGGGGGACAAAAGCGCTCTTTTGCCGGAAAATGCATTTTCTATCCGTTCAAGGCATATACAATTCGAAAATCATATTCCCAAAAAATCGATTTTTGGAGAAATTATAATATACATCCCTAGTAGAGTGATATACAAAATTTTTATTTTTGTTATTCCTTTATTATAAAGACAGTATTTTGCACTAATATTTTTATTTTTTATTTAATTTCGCTCGAAATTTAATAATATTGTAGTGGTTTTTATCGGTCAATAGGCATATATGTGATGACGTTCGATCATCAGATAAAACGGATAATTGGAATCGTCGTGTTTTGTTGGCCGTGCGATGATCTAGATTACTTATTAGAGTTTTATTATTTTTAGTCACTTTTGTTTTAGATTATTTAATTTTGATTTGAACTATTTGCTTTAATATCATACAGTATCAGTAAATTCTATCCATTTTGTTGGCCGTGCGACGATCTAGATTACTTATTAGAGTTTTATTATTTTTAGTCATTTTTGCTTTAGATTATTTAATTTTGATTTCAACTATTTGCTTTAATTTCATACAGTAACAGTAAATTCTATCCATTTGCTTTTCTTCCATAAATTTCAAGGGTACCAAGGTATTTACATATTAGATGTGGGGTCAAGAATTCATTTCTTTGCCATTAATTGATTTTGCTCCCGCTGACCTTGCTGGTGGTGTTAGGAACTCTATTCTTTGCCATTAGTGAAATTTTGCTTTCGCTGTCTCTACTCTTTACTTTACTATTGGTAAAGAACTCCCGCTGCCTCTTCTATTGGAATTACAGTACTCCGACGAAAGGATGCAACTAACAAATCCGACTTTATTGAGTACAATACATACGGTAAAGATGTAAGTTATATCTATCAGTGTGTAAAAAAATTGAGAAAATCGCATTTCCCAGGCCGTGAGAGTAAAAAGAAATTGTCCAACAAGTGTTTAGATTACTTATTAGAGTTTTATTAATTTTTTTAAATCACTTGCTTTAGTTTATTTAATTCTGATTTCAACTATTTGCTTTGATTTCATACAGTAATAGAAAATTATATCCATTTGCTTTTCTTTAATAAATTTCAATGCTATTTACAGCAGATTGAATTTAATTCTCATAAAATTAACAATTTTCAATTTTTCTTCGTAAAATTGTTACTGATTTTTACAATACAAGAAATTATAGTACAAATTGTTGACTTAAAATCACTCTATTCTTATGCAAAGGTGACAAAAAAGTGAAATTAACAATTAATTATGTTATCAGTTTATTTGCTAAACGGTTGAGAGTATATCCCTGTCACCTCCGGCGCATCCAAAAAACGATAGCTCACCTTCATCATAGGTGATGGGAATGCCAATGAGTTGAATGTCTATCACCAGAATGATCACTGTTTGTCCTTATATTATCAGAATATGCGTGGACTAAGACCTAAGACTAACGAGATCTTTCTTGGTGTTTTGGAAAATGACTTGGATGTTATTGATTCACCGAGTCATGGTTAAACACCGCAATTGACTTAACAGAATTAATTCCTTCGGACTTTTTTGTTATTCGTGGTGATCGTGATTCGTCGACGGCAGCTCGTGGTGGTGGTGTATTGATTGCTTGCCAACTGGGACTCAATGCATCTGTGTTCGTTCCACAGCGTCTCTTTCACCCCAGATTCAAGGGTACGATTCCTTGATGTGTTATTGGTGTTGGGTGTCATCCATATGAATAATATTTTAAACTATCGTGGTCGATTACTTGACCTTATTTTTATTTCGCCCGATTGCTATTCGGCTGTTTACAATGTGGAGCCACCATTAGTACCTGTGGATGCTTATCATCCTGCTTTGCATTTTGATAATTATTTGAACAATCAGCTTAATTTTTGTGCACATTGCAATGATTACATTTTTAATTATGTTCCTCTTCTGATCTGGACGATTTTTTGACAGTTTTGATTTGTCAGAATCACATCTCTGCTTTTCCAAGGCGTTGCTATATGCAGACGATCTTAAAATATATTTAGTATATATTTCGTAGTGTTGACGAACATATGAATCAACTCACTCTTTCTTCCATTTTTGACGCTATCAATGACCTTAAGTCCGATTATGCGTTAGGGCCTGATGGAGCTTCAGCATGTGTTTTAAAGAGGTGGAGAATATCTAGTGTTACTCCAATTTCCAAATGAGGCACTCGGTGTGATATCTCGAACTATAGAGGTATTGATATTCTTAGTGTTATCCGTAAATTGTTTAAGGTCATCTTTGATTCCAAACTTTCTTTTCCCTCACATCTGTCCTATTCTACGAACAAAGCGCTTGCAATGTTGGGTTTTTTTACAGCGTTCTTGCCGCAGCATTAAGGATCCGTATATATTTAAGTCACTTTATTGTGCACTTATCAGACCCACACTCGAATATGGGAGTGTTATATGGAATCCGATTACAGATGTCGGCTCATTGCAGATTGATGTGTTTTTGTCGTCGTCATTTCAAGTTATGTGATAGACGTCACCTACCCCCATATGCAAGTCGTTGCCTCCTCATCGGTCTTCCCCTAATAAGTGCACGTAGGTGGTTGTCTGATGTATTATTTGTGAATAATATTTTTGGTGGGAGTGTGATGTTCTTATTGACCTATTTTTTAGAGTTCCTTATCGAACATCTCTTCGTGAAACTCTTAAGGTTCCATTCCATAGAACCAACAGTGGGTTGCGGGAACCTTTGTCAAGATGTATTCGGGCGTATAATTCAGCTTTCATTCACTAGATTATGATCTCTCCACGTCCTCTTGCAGAAGTAGACTTTTATACAGCAATACTTGGCCGAATTTTAATTTGTGTTATTTACTATTTATTGTAGTAAAATTTTACTATTTTCGTTTTTTTTACCGGGACTAAATGTAAATTGGATTGGTAATTGGGTTGAATAAATAAATTGGTTTCTTTAATTTGTTAATAATTATTTGAATTCGTAATTCTACAATTTAACCCTAAAATTTGTGTTTTATTGATATAACTGGAAAAAAATGCACCAGGGAAAAAAATTTGAATCAAATGAAGAATTGATTGCAGTCGTTGAAGCCCATTTTAAGGGCAAAGATACTTCGTTTTACAAAAGGGGGATTGAGAAGTTGGAGGATCGTTGGAATCAGGGTATCATCCTTGAAGGAGAGTACCTTGATGAATAAAATTAAATTTTAAAGAAAAAAGGCCTCTAACATAGTTAGTCTCACTAATTATTGACCCATGTGTTATTTAAATCAACTTTACAATTGGATATATTTGATTGAGTGTTTAGAAATATTACCATGTTTTCCACAATGTTCGCGTTTTTTAGCATTATTTTGATTATTCCTAAAATAATTTAATTTCAAAATTGTTTCCTGTAATATTGCATTTTGGATTGCTTCTGATAAAGTAGAATAATTTTTTGCACTAACAATTGTTCTTATTGGATCTTTCAATTCAAATTGAAAAGTGGAAAGTGCTAAAATTTATTTAGGTCTATGATATATTTAGGCCTAATTTGGATAGACCCATTTTTAGCACCGAATATACTTAGTAAAATCATATTTGATGACAGACCAATCCAAATCGAATAACGATACAGTACGGATGTAACGATATTGATGTGGTGGCTCGCATCCGTATCAGTAGGCTCCGATGGGCAGGACATTTAGCATGAGCTGCTGAAGAAGATCCTGCTCGGAAAATCCTCTATGGCAGGAATTATGGCTCAAGAAGACGAGGGAGAGATGGCGTAGACCAGGACGCTAGAAGAATAGGGATAAACGATAGCACTGTTTCGGCGTGGGACCGTGCCCGGTTCAGAGATATTCTACTGCAGGCCAAGACCTGACACCGGTTGTAGCGCCGTTTGTGAGTGAGTGTGAGTGATTTAATTTCTGATTATGAAAATGAAGAGAAAACAGAAACGGCCTCTGTTCAAGAATCAAGAAATACGCTCTATACAACGGTAATAAGAGTATACTGTCAAATGCGTATGATTTAGTACAGGTTGTGATATTTTTTTATTGTAAGAAACCTGTAATAGTATTCTGGATTAGTTTTAGGAACATAATTGAACTTTGCAATAGATTCCTATGTATTTTTATATTTATGCTAATATGATTATATATATATATATATATAAAGAATTACTTACTTACTGGAATCAGTTAACGTTTCACTTTTTAAGCTTTGCTAACCTTGGTACTTAAACTACCATTCGTTCATTTGCAAATGCCGTATTTCAATCATGTTGTAATTTTTCTACACAGTTTGCATCTCGTCACGTAAATGGAATAATCACGCATCTGCAAAATCGTAGTTTTTAGGTATACGCGTTTGAAGTTTTTTTTGGAAAACAATGTCAACTTTGAATACATATTTCTTAAAATGTTTTTTGACCATAAAAGGGTGAGTTACAATGATATCCTGAAATCTTAAAAATCCATCTTATAATATCGACTANATAATCACGCATCTGCAAAATCGTAGTTTTTAGGTATATGCGTTTGAAGTTTTTTTTGGAAAACAATGTCAACTTTGAATACATATTTCTTAAAATGTTTTTTGACCATAAAAGGGTGAGTTACAATGATATCCTGAAATCTTAAAAATCCATCTTATAATATCGACTATGGTGCATCTAATGAGCTAATTATTCAACAATCCCGTATTATTCTATTTAGGTTATATGTTATTCCATCTTCGTTACATTATTGTTTAATTTGAGCAATTTCATTTGAATTTGTGATATTGCTCTTGTTCGGAAAATTCTGTAAATAATTAATTTTTCAAAATATTTAATGAATTTCAATTAATGTATTGCACTACATTGTAGAATTTGCCAACTAATTTAGCTTTAATATAATTTAGAAACTTATTTTTATCGTGATTTGACATCCAAATAGGATTCCAAATAGTTTCACAACGACTGATAAAACGATTAGGATTTGGTGAATTACCTTCGGATTCTGGTGTGATTTTTAGCATTATATTAACATCTAATTTTGATTGATTAACTGAACTTTGATAATCATTGTAACGTATATAATTATGGTACTCACAGGGATCGTCTCCACCTGCTATCAATGTTATATTTCCGGATCGATTTTTAGTTATTCTGTTTGTTCCTTGCGTGTTTGATGCGCCTAATTGTAATTGATGTTTTGGCCTTGCTCCTCCGAAATTTCGCCGAACTTCTTTAGAATTTTCATTAGGATGTTGATTCACGTTCTCTTCCTCCTGAGGTGATAATGCTGCACCACCAGATAAAACCGAAAGAGCTGGCATGGGTGAAATTGAAGTAAAGAGCAAAATTGAGAGAGGAGAAACAGTATGGAAAGAACTTAAAGAAAGGGACAGGCTAAGAATAGAACAAATAAGATACAACGGATTGACAGAAGAATACAGGAAAATATGGACACTAGGGAGACCGAGATACCTAACAAAGGGAGTAGAAATACAGCTGATGGCGAGGTTTAGATGCGAAAATGAAGAGAGAGAGTTAGAAAAATGGAGGAGAGAAGAAGAAAGAATATGCAGGATTTGTGGGAAGGGAAAGGACATGATAGATCACTGGCTAATGAAATGTTTTAAAGATAAAAAAGAGTACAGGCAAAGACAGGATATTTTAAAGGATGATGGTAGCGGTTTGGGGTGTTTAAAGAGAGTGAAGGAATTTGAAAAGGGATAGGCTTAGTAGGATAGAAAAGACAGTAATAGCTAGCAGTAGGATAGAAAAGTGTAATAGCGTCTAAGTGTATCAATTATAAGGTCCCGAGGGACGCAAATAAATAATAATAATAATAATAATAATATTTTTATTCTAAGACAAATAATAGAAAAGAAAACCGAAAGGGGACAACCAGTTTACTTCGCCTTCATTGATCTAACAAAGGCATACGATTCGATACCAAGGAAGAAATTGTTTGAATCAGTGGAACGTTTCGGAGTGGCCAAAGACATAATTCAAATCATCCAAACATTATACTGTAATAATAAAGCTTACATCAAAGTGGGAAATATGTTATCAGACCCCTTCGAACTAACCAAAGGATTAAGGCAAGGATGTAGCTTATCCCCGCTAGCATTCAACATATATTTGGAAGCTGTGTTGTTCGAATGGCGTCGAAGAGTATGCCAGATATGGCATACCAATTGGTGAAGGAGACACATTGTATTCTGTGGGCTTTGCCGATGATCAATTGATCATGGCACAGGATATAGATGATCTTAATTACATGCTAAAACATCTCAAAATCGAATACGAAAAGTGGGGAATGCAGATAAATACTGAAAATACAAAATATATGATCATTAATGGCGATGATGAGAGTCTTGTGGAAATTGAGGATGAACAAATTGAACGAGTAAAGCAATTTAGATATCTGGGAGCCATTTTTAGTGATGACGGACGAACAGATACAGATATACGACAAAAAGTAGAAACTGGGAGAAAAGCTGTCGGAGCGTTGAACAGTGTTTGGTGGGATAAGAACATATCCAATAACACTAAGAAAAGAATTGGTAAAAGAATTGTTGAATCCATCGTAACATATGGTAGTGATATTTGGACCCTGAATAGTGAACAAAAAAGACGACTCAACGCAGTGGAGATGTACTACTTGCGTAGATCAGCCGGCATATCCCGATTGCAAAAAGTTAGAAATGAAATTGTAAGAAACACCATGAAAGCAAAAGAATCAATCGTAGATAGGATATCAGTTGTTGTGGTTTGGTCATCTTCTTCAAATGAGTGACAATAGCATCCCTAAAAAAGTTTATAAGTGGACACCAGAAGGAACGAAAAAACGCGGACGTCCTACAAGATCATGGAACGCAGCGGTCCATGAAGAGATGCAAGAAAGGGAACTCGACGAAGAAGATGCACTAAGAAAAACGAGGTGGCAATTAGGTGTGGAGAAGCAATTTTAATTGCAAAATTCCACCTCAAGAGAGAGAATTAACAATATGAATTTATTTTCAATTTTTACTCAACTGCACCAAAAATGTAGTGATAATATAACAATGGTTTCAATTCTGAAGTTCAACTGATACATTTATAATAAAAATGAACTTATATACTGGAATAAAATACATGTTAGCAAGTGCAACGGAAATTACCGGCACGCGTAAACCTGATATTGATAATTTAACAAATTTTAATAAAATGATATATTCTTGAGATTCATAGTACAAGCTCTTGTTGGATAATTATTTATTGCAACCATCCTTAATTTAGAATTAAATACAAAAAACTGTAAGCATCTTTTCCGGGATATTTCGAGAATAAGTTTTTGTTCGAGGGTAGCAGCTAAACCTAATAGGTATATCAAATGAAGTTTTGTCTGACCAAATTTAGTTAAATTTGGACACTATACACCAGGGATGTCGAACTCGCGGCCCGCAACAAATGTTTTTGCTAAGTAATTAACAATAATTTATTGTTGAACGAAAAATCGCTGACGAACACAGAATATTCCAAGTAAAATGGGAATTGCATTATTTTTTGCTGTCAAATAAAAAAAAAATAATCTGCTTGATATGTAAAAATACTATTAATGTACCAAAGTTATATAATATTAAACGTCATTACGAACAACACCAGTCAAAATATAACAATTACGAAGGAATAATGAGAGAAGAAAAGTTGAAAGAAATTTTTTTTTGCAGCCGTCTAAAGTTAAACCTTGTTAACTACCCAAACTACATTCTAATATTTTTTTTGTATGCGTTTTGACAGAATCGCAACGCATATGCGATAATGTAGTTTGGGCAGTAAGTTAGCCCAAGTACATCCGTCACTGGAAAGGCCTTTTTTTCCTTTTCAAGATAATCCGAAAATTAGAGACTTCCAAAATCCGATTTTTGGGCGATTGCAATATACATACATCCATCATAGAGTCGTTTTTGCAATTGTTAATCCATTATAGAATGATGTACAAAAAATAAAGAAAAAAACATTACAGCGGCTGCGCCTAAAATTATATTTAGCTTGAGTTCCATATAAAAGTAAAATTTTGTTATAGTAGAAGTAAGAAATAAAATGCAAATTAATTATTGTAACAACGTGAACAATAGAAAAATATAGACAATTATGTATCTTACTAAAACAAGTGTAAATATTCCTTTTTCAATTGAACCATAATCAACTTTTAACCTACAAAACAAGTAGAAATGATTATCTTAACTTTTATTTATATTTCCATATTAGTCAGAATTGGTAAGCTAAAATTGAAATGGATAAATTTGTTAAATTATATAATACAACATAATATATGTACATAATGTATAACCAAATTTCAATACTTAAAAAATAAAACATTTTAGCGAACGGAAGTTTTTTACATACACAATTTATGGAAACAGCCTTTCAAACACCTATACCGTTATCATCAATGACACTTAATGTACCACATTTTGATGACATTCAACCGCGATCTGTAACTACAGTGATAGATGATGCAGCTATTCTAAGATGTCGTGTAAAAAATAAAGGTAACCGGACTGTATCATGGATTCGTAAAAGAGATTTACATATTCTAACAACAAATATATATACATATACGGGCGATCAACGATTTTCTATACATCATCCTACAAACTCAGACGATTGGAATTTGCGAATTTCGTATGCTCAACCAAGTGACACTGGAGTTTATGAATGTCAAATTAACACTGAACCAAAACAAATGCGTTCAATCAATTTGGAAGTTACATCAGCAAAGGCAAATATAATTGGAGAAGCAGATATATACGTAAAATTTGGAAGCACTATATCACTAACATGTGTTATCAATGTCCATGTATCGCAAGTTATTTGGTATCATAATATGAATCAAATTGATTTTGATTCAACTCGAGGAGGAATCAGTTTAGAAACTGAGAAAACTGAATATGGAACAAGTAGCCGCTTGATGTTAACTCGTGCGAAACAACATGATAATGGCAATTATACGTGTGCTCCTCTGGGAGTCTTGGCAGATAGCATATGCGTTCATGTTCTTAACGGTGAACACCCAGCTGCAATGCAAACATCTGGCAAAAGAGGCATACCAGTTGAGATAACACGACATATTTTTTTATTAAGTTTTCAATTTATGTTGATTCTTGACTTAAGGTAAGGTAAGGTATATGATTAATAAAAACAGTTGTTAATGATGATATTTCCATGATGAATGATCTTTTAATTGAATATTTAATTTATTGCTCATTTCTGGTATGATTGAATTATTAAGTTATTATTAAACCTGAACTTCTTAACAAATAAAAAATCCAGGTTGAATTAGCTTCAGAGCACTCCAGAATCCACGCGATGGGTTAAAAAGTTCGTGCCACTATTTTTCATACAAAAAGTGTTTAAAATATTAGAACAACGATATAATAGAAAATGTTTTGCCAGCCATCATATCCATGTATCCTGACAACAAATATTACTTTGAACCTACTCATAAAGTTAAAATTGTTTCAGAAAAAGTTGAAAAAAAATTTCACTGACTCCATTACAGTTGAAGAATGGCCGACATTTCACTTGATTTCAATCCTATGATTTATTTTCTTTGGAGTTTAATGGTGTCGAAGCTTAAGAATTTCAAATGCACGAGCATTGAACAATTTAAGAAGCTCTTTCTAAAAATATGGGAAAAGATATCTCAGGAGTACATGCTGCTCGTGAAAAAAAGATTTGAAAAAAGATGTAAATCCGTCAACAAAGAGGATTCTTAAATTATCGAAATAATCATGAAATCTCTAATAATTACTTTTTAGCTCTCGACATTGTAAAATTACGCTTTTTGTGTCTCGGATTAGAATCGAAAGCCGATATTATTAAGTGTTCCGTTAGCAAAATAGACATTTTTGACATAAGAGTATCATAAAGTAGAAATATTTGACATAAGAGTATCAAAAAGGACTCAAACATGTTTCGTCAAATTTTAAAATTGATTGTGAAAATAGCTAATAATTTTGTGTTTTTGTCAAACATTTCACAATGTTAAGTGCTAAATGAAATAAATACCTCGGTAAGCGCTTCACTTTTTAGTCTCGAGAGAATTGCTACACTCGACCTACACTCGGTGTTGTAGGTGATAATATGTTACACCTGTGGTTTCAAAGTCATTTATAATGGTATACAATGTTTACCATAGTTCATTATTCAATGGACGAAATAATTAACCACACTGGAAAGACAATTGGATGATAAAGTTTTAAAGTGGTTTTAAGAAAAATTGGCAATGAGAATACCAGTTACTGGTCCGATGATTCAACAAAAAGCTAGAGAGTACGTCGCCACAATCAATATGCAATTTACAGCATTTAATGGTTGGTTTCAGCGTTTCTAAAAGAGACATGGAATCAATCAAGGGACCATATGTGACGAGGGAGCAGATGCACCAGTGTATGGTTCGAAAAAGTTCCATCGATAGTGGTGGGTTTTGATCCGCGTAACATTGCCAATGTGCATGCAACTGGCATGTTTTCTCGGGAACAGCCAAACAAAACTTTTTTGTGACCAATGTAAGGATGGCAAATTTTCGAAGGAGAGATTAACCGTAAATATATTTAATGCATAATTTAAATTACTCTATTATTTACAAATTATTATTTTGTTTTAGACGAATGGTTAAAGATGTTAATATGTAATGAACATGGATAATAGTGCCATAAACTACAGCATCATGGATGCTATTTATTGGATCAAAGAAGCTTAACATTAAGTTTCATTGTATTTTAAAATGTTTGTTTTTTTATGGTAAAATAAAAAAAACCCTGATATTGAAACTGATATGGAGGATGTGCATTTAATTTCCGATTATGAAAATGAAGAGGAAACAGAAACGGCCTCTGTTTAAGAATCAATTCCATCATTAAGCCAAATGATTGATTATATTCAAAGAATCAAGAAATACGTTCTACACAACGGTAGTGAGAGTATACTGTCAAACGCGTATTATTTAGTACGGGTTGTGATATTTTTTTACAATAAGAAATCTGTAATACAAAAAAGTATTCTGGATTAGTTCCAGGAACATAATTGAACTTTGCATTAGATTCCTATGTATTTTTATATTTATGCTGATATGATATCATCAATTATCAATGAATTATGTACATATGCATTATAAAAATGAATTCAAGCGCTAATAAGTTACGTGAGTCATTATTTCATTCATTAGCTTTCCCTCATAGTCGGCAGCCTCGCTTACCTGGACGTTTTTCAACTAAGAGAAGATTTTACTGTAGTACATTATTTGAATCGAATAATGTGCATGATTATTTCATGCGGAAAACCCGAAAAACGCACGAGGTTAGCCGATTGTTTATTACGATGCTATATTACAGGGGTGGCTAAGCAAATTTTTGCGAGCCGCAAAAAAAGGTAGTGAAAAATTTTTACGTCGAATAGGTATTAAAAATACAAAACAAACAGTTTATCAAAAACTCTTACTATCTTATTCTGAAGCCGTCATCACATCGAACCCATACCGTACTATAATTTAGTACGATTCAAACACACTGAGTTCAATGAAAGCGAACACATCTACAGTATTTTTAAGAAAGAATGCAAGTGCAAAATCCGTGTTTCGAGATATACGCATTTTAGTGTTTTTGCCTATACCTTTTTAGTCTTTAGAGTTAGACCCATATAGTAAGCGAAGAAAATGTTCGAAATTAAACGAACTAAGAAACTGTGCAAAAAAAATTAATAACAACCGAGTAAATAAAAAAAGCAACAACAAAATACATGTAAAATCCAAATGCTGCATCTTTCTGTAAAATTTTGTTTTGTTTTGCTTTGTGTTTGTTTGTTTTGGTAATAATAAATGACGTCGCAACAAACAAAACAGTTACATTCTTTCTGCGAATCATTTTAGCTAAAATCGCGCACTTACGCCCTTGTTGCACAAATTCTTTTTGCTCTCACGGCCTGGAAAATGCGATTTTCGATTTTTTTTTACATACTGATAGATATAATTAATATCTTTACCGTATGCATCGTATTCAATAAGGTCCGATTTGTTAGTTGCATTCTTTCTTAAAATTACTGTAGACATAGACCCCGAAATTATTTTATGGATGGATTAAATGGATCGATTTTCTATTTTGTGCGAACGTAAAAAAGTGAAGACACCTGGTGTAGGTGTAGAACTTGGTTGTAATGACAGAGTTTTTGCTGTATTGATATTGTTAATCTCGTGTTCAATAGAGAATGAAAGAAAATAAGTAATGTAATTTCTTTATAATAATTTGATTCAATTCTTAACACTTTTAAAGTGGTCGCAATCACCATTCCTCAAAATTAAACAAAAATGATAAAATAAAAATGTAAACAAATATTTTTACTGTATGCATCGTATTCAATAAGGTCCGATTTGTTAGTCGCATTCTTTTGTCAGTCTTTTAGCATTCTTTCAACATCTTATTCATAGATTCTACTTCTCCTTTTTTGCAGAAGGATGCCGTGAAGGCATAGCACTGAGTTTATAAATAGGTCTATTGTACACCCCCGTTTTCAGCTAGCCAAGTTTGTCAGTCTCTTTCGTTATGAAAACATTGGAATATTATATTCATAGATTGAAAAATGAAAAAAAAAAATTGAATCATTATATCATCACCTTTACTTTTTTTCGCCTCTGAAATTCTGGCATTTTACAAATTCTGCCGCATCTAAAATCTTGACGCGAGACCTGCGACTAGAAGTAAATCCAATACTTTTTTGTCTTCAATTCCAAATAATTTTTCACCAAACATTTGGTTTATTCCAGCCAGTGTCAAAGAAAATTTTATTTTTTTTATTGGGTTGCTAACAGACTTGTAAATGAATTCATTAACTAGTTATTCAATTAATCACCATTACCATTAATGACGTCCCGAGATTAATTCAGTTCCATTTTCATTAACGTTAATGGGAATAATTATTGTGTAATATTGAATATCAATGTATTCAATTGATTAATTAATGGTATTAATGCATTAGTGCAATTACATTGAATATATTGATATTCGATTAAATACAGAATTAATTAAGAACAAATATTCTTAAATTATAAGAAAATCAGTGAAAATCCAAAAGTTCCATATCATCAAAAATGAAACTTTTCGATTTTCTGTGATTTTCTTATAGTTTTCTTATAATTTATAAATATTTGTTCTTATTAATTATCGAATATCAAAGTATTAATGCATTAATAAATGCACTATTATGACTGCCATTAATGTTAATGATAATGGAATGAATTAGTCATAAATGGTAATAAAAAAAAATCGTGACGTCATTAATGGTTAATGGATTGCAATTATAAACAATTTTGATAAGTCTGGTTGCTAAACCCGAGAAGTCATACAAATAGCGTTGAATAATGTTATTA
Organism: Coboldia fuscipes; assembly: GCA_001014335.1. Taxonomy (NCBI): domain Eukaryota; kingdom Metazoa; phylum Arthropoda; class Insecta; order Diptera; family Scatopsidae; genus Coboldia; species Coboldia fuscipes. The sequence goes on from JXOR01000037.1 coordinate 17,426, forward strand.
TCCAGACATCAACTGTTAGTATTGCATTGCGGAATGCGAACTACGACCGGGCCAGTTATTGGGTTCGTACTTATAACCGTATAAGATTTGAAACTTGAAACCCGTGATAAATCTGCTAATATATTTGTATTGAAATGCATGTTTAGATTAAAACCGTAAACACATCGATCCTGTACCGTATTATCCGTATTGAAACTGGAGAACCAAACACATTTTCATACATTTTGAGTGAACGCTAAAATCACGTTCCTCCACTGAATTACCTAACATTCTATAAAAATACAATAGCAGTGTTCCAAAGTGCGCCAAAGCTGTTGGACAAAGAAATACAGTGAATTCATTGCACTTGTAAGAACCAACAAATTTAACTCATGTAAGCGGTCTGGCTTTTATTAAAGAAACTATAAACCGTTTACCATCAGAACCATCCAAGCTCACAAGACATAAAGCTATTTATTGTATAAAGATTTTAGCGAGACTGGCGTGTTATATATTTAGGATTTGAATCCGACACAGACCGAACAAGCGTGTTCAATATTTATTATATATAGAACCATCCAACAATATACGCAATAAATCTAGCGAGTTCACATCCTATATATAAGAAACGCCCACTTCGGTCTAAGGGAACTTCTCTCATTCTTTCGTCTCGCTAGAATCTTTATATAATAAATAGATTTATATCGTAATGCTTGCATGGTTCTGTTGGTAAACGCTTTACAGCTCTGCCGTACAACGACAAAATGGTATAATTGCACACTTACGACTATAGGACTTATTATTATATTCAAAAATCTAATGTATTATTCTATCTAATCTAGTATCAAATAGATACGAT